>JAKCPB010001768.1:0-70451 GCA_021442155.1 Cymbidium sinense | reverse complement strand
TAGGTTTTATGGTTATTTATGAATTTAGTTATTAGTTTTTATAGTTTTTATGGTTATTTATTAATTTAGTTATTAGTTTTAATTCTATTATTGTTAGTTATTAGGTTTTTTATTAGTTTTATTATTTTTATTAGTTATTATTAGTTAGTTATAGTTAGGTTATTTATTTATTAGTTATTATTAGTTATTAGTTATTTATTATTTAGTTTTATTAGTTTATTATTAGCTATTATTAGTTATTATTTATTTTATTTAGTTTTATTATTTATTATTATTAGGTTTATTAGTTAGTTAGTTTTTAGTTTAGTTATTAGGTTTAATTTTTAGTTAGTTAGTTTTTTTATTAATTTATTAGGTTTCATTATTTAGTTATTTAGTTTTATTAGTTATTTATTATTATTTTAATTATTAGGTTTAGTTATTATTTTTATTATCAGTTAATTATTATTAGTTTTATTAATTAGTTTAGCTATTAGCTATTTATTTAGTTTTTTTTAGTTTTAGTTATTAAGTTGTAGTTAGTTATTAGTTAGTTTTATTTAGTTATTTTGTTTGTTTAGTTTATTAGATTTTTATTAGTTTTTTATTTAGTAATTTATTATTATTTATTTATTTATTAGTTAGTTAGTTATTTAGTTTTATTAGTTATTATTTTAGTTTATTAGTTAGTTAGTATTTAGTTTTATTTATTATTCTTTATTTATTATTAGTTAGTTAGTTATTTATTAGTTACTAGTTAATTTTAGTTATTATTTTAGGTTATTAGTTTACTTATTATTTAGTTTAGCTATTTATTATTAGTTATTAGTTATTAGATTAGTTAGTTTTTATTAGTTAGTTATTAGTTAGTTTTTTTATTATTAGTTATTATTAGTTAATTATTAATTTATTAGTTCTTAGTTAGTTAGTTATTAGTTTATTTAGTTTATTATTAGTTAATAGTTATTAGTTATTTAGTTTAATTATTAGTTTAGTTATTATTATTAGTTATTAGTTGTTAGTTTAGTTTTTAGTTTAGTTATTATTAGTTATTAGTTTAGTTTTATAAGTTTTTGTTAGTTATTAGTTTTATTAATTAGTTTTAGTTAGTTATTAATATTAGTTATTAGTTAGTTAGTTATTAATTTTATTATTAGTTTTATTAGGTTTCAATTTTAGTTATTAGTTAGTTTAGTATATTAGTTTATTTTATTAGTTATTATTAGTTATTAGTTTTATTAGTTTGGTTTTAGTTAGTTTAATTTTAGTTTTAGTTATTAGCTATTAGTTTTTATTAGTTAGTTTATTAGTTAGTTAGTTTTAGTTATTAGGTTTTTTTATTTTTATTAGTTTTAGTTATTACTTATTTGTTAGTTATTTATTAGTTTAGTTATTATTAGTTATTTAGTTACTAGTTATTTGTTTATTAGTTATTAGTTTTAGTTTATTTATTAGTTAGTTTATTAGTTTTACTATTTATTAGGTTTAGTATTTATTAGTTATTATTTTGGTTATTAGTTTTTTGGTTTAGTTATTAGTTTATTAGTTATTAGTTAGTTATTTAGTCTTTTGTTAGTTAGTTTTTTTAGTTATTAGTTAGTTATTATTTTATTAGTTTATTAGTTTATTAGTTTAATATTTTTGTTTATTTAGTTTTAGTTTATTATTTTATTAGTTTTAATTAGTTAGTTTTATTAGTTATTATTAGTTATTTAGTTATTATTATTATTAGTTAGTTATTTTTATTATTATTAGTTAGTTATTTTTATTATATGTTTATTAGTTTTATTAGTTTATATATTTATTAGTTTAGTTAGTTATTATTATTAGTTATTAGTCAGTTAGTTTATTTATTAATCATTAGTTTATTAGTTAGCTAGTTTTATTAGCTTAGTTATTTAGTTTAGTTTTTTATTTTTATTTATTAATTAATTAGTTAGTTATTAGTTATTATTATTATTAGTTTTAGTTTTTATTTATTAGTTAGTTTTATTAGTTTTATTAGTTTTAATTATTAGGCTTAGTTTTATAATTAGTTATTTAGTTATTATGAGTTATTAGTTAAGTTTAGTTATTAGTTATTAGTTTATTTTATTTGTTTTATTAGTTTTTAGTTTAGTTAGTTTTATTAGTTAGTTATTAGTTTATTTTTCATTATTATTAGTTAGTTATTATTTAGTTTATTATTAGTTATTATTAGTTAGTTAGTTATTTAGTTATTTAGTTTTAGTTATTAGTTTGTTAGTTAGTTATTTAGTTTATTAGTTATTATTTATTAGTTATTAGTTAGTAAGTTTTAGGTTAGTTTTTTTAGTTAGTTATTATTTAGTTTTTAGTTTTAGTTTAATATTAGTTTTTTAGTTATTAGTTATTTTATTAGTTTTTATTAGTTAGTTTAGTTAGTTTATTAGTTATTAGTTTAGTTAGTTTTGTTTATTAGTTTTATTAGTTATTATTAGTTAGTTATTAATTTATTAGTTAGTTTTATTATTATTATTAGTTAGTTTAGTTTATTAGTTTATTAGTTTAGTTATTTAGTTAGTTTTGTTAGTTATTATAGTTAGTTTAGTTTATTTTAGTTTTTTTATTAGTTTTTTAGGTTTATTATTATTAGTTTTTATTAGATATTTACTTATTTATTAGTTAGTTATTATTATTAGTTTATTATTATTTTATTTTCTTTTATTTGTTTTTATTAAGTTTATTATTATATTTATTATTATTATTATTATTAATTTAATTATTATTTATTAGTTATTAGTTAGTTATTATTATTAGTTTAGTTTTATTATTTAGTTGTTAGTTTATTATTTTAGTTTACTAGTTAGTTATTATTATGTTATTATTATTTATTAGTTAGTTATTAGTTATTACTTAATTTATTATTTAGTTATTTAGTTTATTTTAATTTATTAGTTAGTTTATTAGTTTAGTTATTTAGTTTAGTTTTAGTTAGTTTTTTATTTAGTTATTTAGTTATTATTAGTTATTAGTTAGTTATTAGTTAGTTAGTTATTATTATTTATTAGCTTTAGTTAGGTTTAGTTTTTGTTATTATTTAGTTTATTAATTTTTATTATTAGTTATTATTAGTTATTATTAGTGTATTTTTTTAGTTAGTTAGTTATTTAGTTATTATTAGTTAGTTTTTTAGTTTATTATTATTATTAGTTTATTAGTTATTAGTTAGTTTTTTATTATTAGTTAATTTTATATTAGTTAGTTAATTTTTAGGTTTTTATTATTTATATTATTATTTTAGATATTAGTTTTATTTTATTTGTTTTTTAGTTTAGTTATTTAGTTATTAGCTATTATTAGTTTATTAATTTATTTTAGTAAGTTTAGTTTTATTAGTTAGTTATTATTATTAGTTTTAGTTAGTTTTTATTAGTTATTCAGTTTAGTTATTAGGTTTCTTTAGTTTTTTAGTTTTTATGGTTATTTATTAGTTTAGTTATTAGTTATAGTTTTATAATTATTAGTTATTAGGTTTTTTATTAGTTTTATTAGTTATTGTTAGTTAGTTAGTTTTAGTTAGGTTATTTATTTATTAGTTATTAGTTATTTATTATTTAGTTTTGTTAGTTTATTATTAGTTATTATTAGTTATTATTTATTTTATTTAGTTTTATTATTTATTATTATTAGGTTTATTAGGTATTTAGTTTTTAGTTTAGTTATTAGGTTTAGTTCTTAGTTATTTAGTTTTTTTATTAGTTAATTAGGTTTTATTATTTAGTTATTTGGTTTTATTTATTATTTATTTTAATTATTTATTATTAGTTTTATTATTAGGTTTAGTTATCATTTTTATTATTAGTTAGTTATTATTTATTTTATTAGTTAGTTTAGTTATTAGTTATTTAGTTAGTTTTTTATTAGTTTTAGTTATTTAGTTATTAGGTTTTAGTTAGTTATTAGTCAATTTTATTTAGTTATTTTTATTAGTTTAGTTTATAAGGTTTTTCTTAGATTTATTTTTTTAATTAGTTATTTATTATTAGTTAATTTTTTTATTAGTTAATTATTTTATTTTATTATTTATTATTATTTATTTATTATTTTAGTTTTTTAATTTTTTATTAGTTAGTTTTAGTTTTTAGTTTTTAGTTTTTAAGTTTAGTTATTTAGTTTTTTAGTTATTAGTTTTAGTTAGTTAGTTATTATTAGTTATTAGTTGTTAGCTAGTTTATTTTTTTAGTTTTATTAGTTATTTTAGCTATTTTAGTTATTTATTATTAGTTTTGTTAGTTATTAATTAGTTATTTATTATTTAGTCAGTTATATGTAATTAGTCTATTATTAGTTAGTTATTATTATTATTAGTTATTATTTTATTAGATAGTTTATTATTACTAGTTATTTATTAGTTTATTAGTTTATTACATTTATTATTATTTTAGTTATTATTAAGTTATTAGTTTTTTTGTTATTAGTTTATTAGTTTTTAGTTATTATTAGGTTTTTCAGTTATAAGTTATATTAGTTAGTTATAATTTAGTTATTATTAGTTTTATTAGTTATTAGTTTAGTTTTAGTTTAGTTAGTTATTATTAGTTTATTTTTATTAGTTATTAGTTAAGTTATTTTAATTATTATTAGTTAGTTTAGTTTATTTATTTTAGTTTAGTTAGTTATTACTTTTATTATTAGTTTTTTAGTTTTATTTTTATTTAGTTAGTTAGTTCTGGGCTTATTAGTTAGTTTAGTTTTATTAGTTTAATTTTATTAGTTATTATTAGTTTATTAGTTATTAGTTTTGGGGTTAGTTAGTTATGATTAGTTTAGTTTTTAAATTTTTATTAGTTATTAGTTTAGTTTTTTAGTTATTTATTTAGTTATTGTTGGTATTATGAGTTATTAGTTTAGGTTTCTCATTACTAGTTAGTTATTATTAGTTTAGGTTATGTTTTATTAGTTAGTTTTGATTAGTTTATTATTAGTTTTAGTTATTTAGTTATTAGTTATTAGTTATATTAGTTATTATTAGTTAGTTTTACTATTAGTGTTAGTTAGTTTAGTTAGTAATTAGGTATTTTGTTTATTAGTTTATTAGTTATTAGTTAGTTATTAGTTTAGTTATTAATTTAGTTATTAGTTTAGTTATTAGTTATTAGTTGGTTAGTTTTATTATTTTAGTTTTTTAATTATTAATTATTAATTATTATTAGTTATTATTTTATTATTAGTTATTATTTATTTAGTTATTAGTTAATTAGTTTAGTTTTTATTTATTATTTTATTAGTTTAGTTTATTAGTTTTTTAGTTTAGTTAGTTTTTATTTGTTATTTGTTATTAGTTTTTATTAGTTATTAGCTTATTATTATTATTATTATTATTATTTTTAGTTATTAGTTTAGCTATTTATTAGTTTTATTTTTTATTAGTTGGTTTAGTTTTTATTAATTAGTTTATTTTGTTATTATATAGTCTAATTATTTATTATTAGTTTTTTAGTATTGTTATTATTATGATTAAGTAGTTATTAGTCATTTTGTTAGTTATTTAGATATTAGTTAAGTTTTATGTTTATTAGTTTATTATTATTAGTTACTTATTAGTTTATTAATTTTAATTAGTTATTTATTTAGTTATTATTAGTTATTTAGTTATTAGGTTTAGTAATTAGTTATTTTAATTAGCTAGTTTATTTAGTTTTATTAGTTTGTAGTTATTTTGTTTATTATTATTAGTTATTATTAGTTATTATTTATTAGTTATTATTTATTAGTTTATTAGTTAATTAGTTATTAATTATTATTACTATTATTTTAGTTAGTTATTAGTTTTATTATTTTATTAGTTTAGTTTAGTTTAGTTTATTTTATTTATTTTAATTAAGTATTCTGCTAGTTCTTAGTTTAGTTATTAGTTATTATTAGTTATTAGTTCATTAGTTATTTAGTTTATTAGTTTATTTATTATTTATTTCAATTATTATTAGTTATTAGTTTTTTAATTTTATTATCTTATTAGCTATTAGTTAAGTTAGTTTAGTTATTTTATTATTAGTTATTATTATTATTTAGTTTATTAGTTATTAGTTTATTAGTTATAGTTATTAGTTATTAATTTACTAGTTATTATTAGTTATTAATTTTTTTATTTAGTTATTTAGTTTTATTAATAGTTATTAGTTTATTAGTTTTAGGTAGTTTTATTAGTTATTTATTTATTATTATTATTTAGTTATTAGTTAGTTTTAATTTAATTCTTAGTTTAGTTATTTATTAATTAGTTTTACTTATTATTAGTTTTAGTTTAGTTCTTTAGTTTTTTTAGTTAGTTATTACTATTAATTTTTTTATTTTTTTATTATTATTTATTAGTTATTAGTTTATTATTATTTTGTTATTTATTATTTAGTTATTATTAGCTATTTTTTTAGTTATTATTAGTTATTAGTTTAGTTATTATTTAGTTATTATTATTTTAGTTATTTAGTTATTTATTAGTTAGTTTAGTTTATTAGTTAGTTATTACTTATAGTTATTAGTTTAGTTATTTATTATTATTTTTATTAGTTTTTGTTAGTTATTTATTAGTTAGTTAGTTTATTATTAGTTTATTTATTATTTATTTCATTATTAGTTTAGGTATTTTATTATTTATTATTAGTTTATTAGTTTTATTAGTTTTATTATTAGTTTTTAGCTAGTTAGTTAGGTTTTAAAGTTTTGTAGTTATTATTATTTATTAGTTTTTATTAGTTTAGTTATTATTATTAATTATTAGGTTTAGTTATTAATTATTTTTAGTTATTTAGTTATTATTAGTTAATAGTTACTATTACTTATTAGTTTATTAGTTTTTTGGTTAGTCTATTATTAGTTTAGTTTATTAGTTTGGTTTTATTTTTTTAGTTATTTAGTTAGCTTTTTGTTAGTTATTAGTTTATTATTTTTTATTTATTAATTTAGTTATTATTATTATTTTAATTATTAGTTTTTTAGTTTTTGTTTTATTAATATATTATTATTATTTTGGTTTAGTTTTATTACTTTATTATTAGTTAGTTTTTAGTTTTAGTTAGTTTTAGTTAGTTATTAGCTTTAGTTCTTAGTTTAGTTTTTTAGTTATTAGTTCAGTTTTATTATTAGTTTTTAGTTATGTTTATTAGTTTTATTTAGTTATTAGTTATTTGGTTTTAGTTTTATTAGTTAGTTTAGTTTAATTATTAGGTTTTAGTGTTTTAGTTAGTTTAGTTAGTTTTTTTGGTTATTAGGTTTTACTAGTTTTATTAGTTTTATTAGTTTTTTATTAGTTTTATTAGTTTAGTTGGTTAGTTTATTAGTTTATTAGTTTAGTTCTAGCTAGTTTAGTTAGTTTAGTTTACTTTTTAGTTAAGTTTTAGTTTTTATTACTAGTTTTAGTTATTAGTTATTTAGTTTAGTTAGTTAGTTTTTATTAGTTATCAGGTTTAGTTTTATTTGTTTTATTTAGATAGTTTAGTAAGTTATTAATTTAATTAGTTTATTTTATTAGTTATTTATTTAGTTATTTATTATTAGTTATTAAGTTTTATTTAGTATGTTTTGCTTTTATAAGTTTTATTATTACTTTATTAAGTTTAGTTCTTATTAGTTTTTTAATTTTTTAGTTATTAGTTTAGTTTATTAGTTTTTTATTATTAGTTTTATTATTAGTTATTAGTTATTTTTAGTTAGTTATTAGTTAGTTTTTAGTTTTATTTGTTTTAAGTTTTATTAGCTATTAGGTTTATTAGTTATTATTATTATTAGTTTATTATTATTAGTTATTATTAGTTAGTTATTTTTTTTAGTTTTATTAGTTTTATTAGTTATTAGTTAGTTTTATTTTTTTATTTTTTATTTGTTTTTTGTTTATTAGTTATTAATTTTTTAGTTATGTTAATTAATTAGTTAGTTTAGTTAGTTATTATTAGTTATAAGTTTAGTTTTTAGTTTATTATTAGTTATTATTAGTTATTAGTTATTAGTTTATTTGTTTAGTTTTTATTAGTTTTATTATTATTATTATTTTATTTATTAGTTTTTATTATATTAGTTATGAGATATTAGTTTTATTAGTTATTTAGTTTTTATTATTAATTTTAGTTATTAGTTTATTATTATTATTATTATTATTATTATTATTATTATTATTATTATTATTAATTATTATTATTATTATTATTTAGTTATTATTAGTAATTATTATTATGATTAGTTTTTGTTGTTTTTTAATTATTAGTTTATTTTATTAGTTAGTTTTAATTTAGTTATTATTTATTATTATTAGTTAATTTTTTTAGTTATTTTTTATTAGTTTAGTTATTAGGTCTTAGTTATTATTAGTTATTAGTTATTACTATTTATTATTCATTTAGTTATTAGTTTGGTTATTAAGTTTATTTTTTACTATTAGTTATTATTAGTTTATTAGTTTATTTTAGTTATTATTATTAGTTTATTAGGTTATTAGTTTTAGTTTTAGTTCATTAGTTTTTTTAGTTTAAGGTTTAGGTTTTATTTTTTATTTATTTTAGATTTATCTTTTAGGTTTAAGTTTTTATTTTATTTTTATTTTATTTTAGGTTTATTTTATTTTTATTTTATGTTTAGTTTTTATTTTCCTTAAGGTTTTTAGGTTTAATTTCATTATTATTATTAGTTTTAATTAATTATTAGATATAGTTTTTTTAGTTTTAGTTAGTGTTATTATTTAGTTTATTAGTTAATTTTATTAGTTTAGTTTATTACTAGTTATTTAATTTATTTTGTTAGTTATTAGTTTTTATTAGTTTTTAGTTATTTCTTAGTTATTTAGTTTTTATTAGTTCGTTATTTATTTAGTTATTATTTGTAATTTTTTATTATTAGTTTATTAGTTATTAGTTTAGTTAGTTTAGTTAGTTTTTTATTATTAGTTATTATTATTATTATTATTATTATTATTATTATTATTATTAGGTTTTAAGTTATTAATTATTAGTCATTAGTTAATTTTTCTTAGTTTATTAGTTTAGTAGTTACTTTTTTTAGTCATTAGTTAGTTATTTTTATTATTATTAGTTAGTTAGTTATTAGTTCATTATTTAAGCTATTAGTTTATTAGTTAGTTAGTTAGTTTAGTTTATTAGGTTTTATTAGTTTTATTAGTTATTAGTTTAGTTTCTTATTAGTTTTAGTTTATTCATTTTATTTAGTTATTATTTTTTATTAGGTTATTAATTTTTATTCTTTATTAGTTTTAGTTTTATTAGTTAGTTAGATATTTATTTTATTTGTTTCTTAATAGTTTAGTTTTATAAGTTAGTTTAGTTATTTAGTTTTATTTATTAGTTATTAGTTTAGTTATTTAGTTTATTATTATTAGTTATTTAGTTTTATTATTATTTTTAGTTATTATTTAATTAGTTTAGTCTAGTTTTTATCAGTTATTAGTTATTTATTAGTCATTATTAGTTAGTTATTAGTTTATTATATTAGCTATTAGTTATTAATTATTATTATTATTAGTTTTAGTTATTATTTTATTTATTATTATTAGTTTAGTTATTATTAGTTTATTAGTTTTATTAGTCATTAGTTTATTAATTATTAGTTATTAGTTATTAGTTATTATTATTAGTTATTAATTATTTAGTTTATTAGTTTAGTTTTTATTATTATTTTATTATTAGTTTAGTTATTATTAGTTATTAGTTTAGTTAATTATTTAGTTTTAGTTTATTAGTTTTTAAGTTTTTGTTATTAGTTATTATTAGTTAGTTATTAGTTATTATTATTAGTTTAATTATTATTAGTTTATTAGTTAGTTAGTTTAGTTATTATTATTAGGTTTAGTTTATTATTATTAGTTTTATTTATTCGTATTATTAGTTTTATTATTATTATTATTAGTTATTTTTATTAGTTTTATTAGTTATTAAGTTTTATTAGTTTTAGTTTATTATTAGTTTATTAGTTATTAGTTTTTGTTATTTATTTTAATTATTAGTTTTATTAGGTTTTTAGTTTTATTAGTTACTTATTAGGTTTAATTTTAGTTTTATTAGTTTATTATCATTATTAATTATTTATTTTTAGTTATTTTTAGTTTATTTAATTATAAGTTTTAGTTTTATTAGTTTTATTAGTTATTAGTTTTTTAGTTTAGTTTTTTTATTAGTTATTAGTTTAGTCAATTATTAGTTATTATTTATTATTTAGTTTTTATTAGTTTATTCAATTATTTTTAGTTATTTACTTATTAGTTTATATAGTTATTTATGTTAGTTTTTATTGGTTATGTTTAGTTAGTTTTATTAGTTTATTAGTTTTATTATTATTAGTTATTAGTTATTATTTTAGTTTTATTATATTATTATTATTATTATTACTATTATTATTATTAGTTATTTATTTAATTATTTTATGTTTAGTTTTAGTTTTATTATTTTATTATTATTATTATTTATTATTATTTATTAATTATTATTATTAGTTTTACTTTTAGTTTTTAGTTATTAGTTAGTTATTTTTTAGTTATTATTAGTTAATTATTAGTTATTATTAGTTAATTATTAGTTATTATTAGTTTAGTTATTAGTTCATTAGTTTTATTAGGTTTATTAGGTTTTAGTGTTTAGTTTTAGTTTTTAGTTTATTATTATTATTTATTTCTTAGTTATTATTATTAGATATTAGTTATGTTATTATTTGTTTTATTATTATTTTAGTTATAATTGTTAGTTATTAGTTTAGTTTATTAGTTTATGTTTTTTATTAGTTTAGGTTATTATTAGTTATTATTAATTTTATTAGCTTTTAGTTAATAGTTATTATTTATTATTATTAGTTATTAGTTTATTAGTTTATTAGTTATTATTGTTTAGGTTTAGGGTTTAGTGTTTATGATTTAGGGTTTAGGGTTATGGTATCTTTTTGATTTTTTTTATTTTTTTAAATTAAGTAAATCGATAGGTTTAGGTTTATATAGTTTATTTTATTTATTTATTTTAGTTTATTTTATTTTTTATTTATATTTAGATTTATTTTTATTTTTATTTAGTTTAGTTTATTTATTTTAGGTTTATTTATTTTAGTTTAGGGTTTATGTTTTCTTTTTTATTTATTGTTAGGTTTTATTTTTAGATTTATTCTTTAGGTTTAAGTTTTTATTTAGTTTTTATTTTATTTTATATTATGCTTATTTTATTTTTATTTTATGTTTAGTTTTTATTTTATTTTGGTTTTTTATTTTTAGGTTTATTTTATTTTTTTTAGTTTAGGTTTTTATTATTTTATTTTAGTCTAGTTTTTATTTTTTATTTTATTTTATTTCTAGGTTTATGTTTAGGTTTTAGTTTAGGTTTTTATTTTTATTTGTTTTATCATTTTATTTAGGTTTAGGCTTATTTATTTATTTTATTTTTAGGTTTTATTTATTTTAGGTTTTAGGTTTTGTTTTTGAATCAGTTTGGGTTTGTAAAGTTGGGTTTGTATTTTAGGGTCAGGTTTGCTGCCTAGGATTCTAGGTTTTGGGTTTAGGGTTTAGGATTTTTAAGGTGGGTTTTAGGTTTTAGTGTTTAGGGTTTAGGGTTTAGGAGTTACAGTTTATTATTTATTTTATTTATTTATTTATATTATTTTTTAAATTAAGTAGACAGAGTTTAGTTTATTTAGTTTATTAAGTTTACCTTTTAGTTTAGGTTTTTATTTTTATATTTTAGTTGAGCTTTTTATTTTATTTAGGTTTAGGTTTTTTATTTATTTTATTTTTATGTTTTAATTAGTTTTTTTAGGTTTTTATGTTTTTAGGGTTTAGTTATTATTTATTATTAGTTTATTAGTTATTAGTTATTAGTTTTTAGTTTATTCATTATTAGTTTATTAGTTTAGTTCTTTTAATTATTAGTTTTTAGTTTATTAGCTTATTACTTATTATTTAGTTTTTAAGTCTAGTATTAGGTTTTAGTTAGTTATTAGTTATTAATTTATTAGTTATTATTTTATTTTTATTTAGTTATTTGTTTATTAGTTTTAGTTTTTATTAGTTTAGTTATTTATGTATTTAATTATTTATTATTAGTTTAGTTATGAGTTTATTAGTTATTAGGCTTATTTATTAGTTAATTATTTTAGTTAGTTTAGGTTTAGTTTATTAAGCTTTAGTTTATTAGTTTATTAGTTAATTTATTTTACTTAGTTATTATATATTAGTTTTTGATTATTTAGTTACAAGTTTAGTTATTATTAGTTATTAGTTTTATGAGTATATTTTTATTAGTTATTAGTTTATTAGTTATATTAGTTATTATTAGTTTTAGTTTATTAGTTTTTATATTAGTTATTAGTTATTATTATTAGTTTATTATTATTAGTTTATTAGTTTTTTAGTTTAATGTTATTAGTTATTAGTTTTATTTATTATTACTTATTAGTTTAGTTTATTAGTACAATTAGTTATTAGTTATTAGTTTAGTTTAGTTAGTCATTATTAGTTTAGTTTTTAGTTTATTAGTTTTATTTATTTATTTTACTTTATTATTGTTATTAGTAGTTATTAGTTTAGTTATTAGTTAGTTATTATTATTAGTTAGTTTTTAGTTTTATTAGTTATTAGTTTATTAGTTTAGTTAGTTATTTAGTTTATTAGTTATTAGTTTAGTTATTATTAGTTATTAGGTTCAATTTATTAGTTATTAGTTAGTTTAGTTAATTTTTTATTAGTTATTATTAATAGTTAGTTATTATTATTAGTTTTAGTTAGTAGTTTAGTTATTCATTAGTTAAGTTATTAGTTTTATTTAATTATTTAATTTATTAATTATTAGTATTATTTAGTTATTAGTTTTTTTAGTTTATTTTAGTTTTATTAGTTTATTAGTTTATTAGTTATTTTGCTATTAGTTTTATTATTATTAGTTAGTTATTAGTTAATTAGTTTTATTTTTTATTAGTTTTTATTATTATTAGTTATTAGTTTATTATTTTAATTTTTTATTAGTAATTAGTTATTAGTTAGTAAATTTATTTAGTTTTAGTTTATTAGTTTAATTATTAGTTAGTTTAGTTAATTAGGTTTATTTATTAGTTTAGTTATTATTATTAGTTTTATTAGTTTTCATTAGTTACTAGTTTATTTATTTAGTTTCACTGATTAGGTTTTTAGTTTAGTTAGTTAGTTTATTAGTTTTATTAGCTATTAGTTTATTAGTTTAGTTAGTTTTAGTTTATTTATTATTAGTTAGTTATTTAGTTATTAGTTTTAGTTATTATTTTGTTAGGTTTAGTTATTTTACTTAGTATTATTATTATTAGTAGTTAGCTTATTAGTTTAGTTTCTAGTTTAGTTTTTAGTTTTAATTTTTATTATTTTAGTTTTAATTTGGTAGTTAGTTTTAGTTATTAGTTTAGTCATTATTATGAGTTTATTAGTTTATTTATTTTATTAGTTTATTAGTTATTAGTTAGTTATTTAGTTTATTAGTTAGGTTTTTATTAGTTTATTTAGTTTATTATTATTAGTTTTATTGGTTATTAGTTATTAGTATTAGTATTATTAGCATTATTTAGTTTTTTATTATTAGTTATTTATTATTTAGTTTTATTAGCTATTAGTTTAGTTGTTATTATTATTAGTTAGTTATTATTAGTTTAGTTTTAGTTATATTAGTTTTAGTTATTATTAATTAGTTAGTTTTTAGTTTAGTTATTATAAGTTTTAATTATTATTAGTTTTATTATTATTAGTTATTTAATTAGTTTAGTTTTTAGTTTTAAATAGTTGGTTTGTAGTAGTTTATTATTAGTTTTAGTTAAAGTTATTATTAGTTATTAGTTATTATTTATTAGTTTGTTATTAGTTTTTGGTTAGTTAGTTATTATTTTTAGTTATTTTTTTAGTATTAGATTATTAGTTTAGTTAGTTATTAGTAATAATAATAATAATTATTATTATTATTATTATTATTTAGTTTAGTTAGCTATTAGTTATTAATTTATTAGTTAGTTTTATTAGTTAGTTATTAATAGTTTTATTAGTTATTATTAGTTAATTATATTTTAGTTTAGTTATTAGTTTATTAGTTTATTTAGTTATTAGTTTATTAGTTTTTAGTTATTAGTTAGTTTATTAGTTTAGTAATTATTAGTTATTAGTTTTTAAATATTATTATTAGTTATTTTTAATTAGCTATTAGTTAGTTTTTAGTTAGTTTTTAGTTTTATTAGTTATTAGTTTTATTAGTTATTAAGTTTATTAGTTATTATTATTATTAGTTATTTTTAGCTAGTTATTAGTTTTAGATTTTAATTTTATTAGTTTTATTACTTATTAGTTAGTTTAGTTTTTTAATTTTATTATTACTTTTTAGTTTATTAGTTATTAGTTTTTTAGTTTTATTAGTTAGTAAGTTAGTTTAGTTAGTTATTATTAGTTATTAGTTTAGTTTTTAGTTTATTATTAGTTACTATTAGTTATTAGTTTATTAGTTTAGTTTTTATCAATTTTATTATTATTTATTAGTTTTTATTTTATTAGTTATTAGTTAATTAGTTTTTATTATTAGTTTTGGTTAATAGTTTATTATTAATATTAGTTTAATTATTTAATTATTATTATTTTTTATTAGTTATTATTATTATTAATTAGTTAATTTAGTTATTATTAGTTTTTATTATTATTTATTTTAGTTCTTTTTTAGTTATTAGTTTATTTTATTAGTTACTTTTAGTTTAATTATTATTTATTATTATTAGTTATTTATTTATTAGTCTAGTTATTAGGTTTTAGTTATTATTAGTTATTGGTTATTATTATTTATTATTAGTTTAGTTATTAGGTTTATTTATTATTATTAGTTATTTATTTATTAGTTTATTTTCATTATTATTATTATTTTATTAGGTTATTAATTTTAGTTTATTAGTATTATTTTTTAGTTTAGTTATTATTTAGTTAATAGCTTTTAGTTATTATTATTAGTTATTAGTTTATATTTATTATTTAGTTATTAGTTTAGTTATTTTAATTTATTATTATTATTATTATTATTATTATGTTTTAGTTTCATTATTTAGTTATTTATTAGTTTAGTTTTATTAGTTTTTAGTTTAGTTTAGCTATTATTATTATTAGGTTTCATGAGTTTATTAGTTTTAGTTACTTTATTAGTTATTAGTTTCATTTTATTAGTTAGTTAGGTTATTAGTTATCAGTTATTAGTTATTATTAGTTATTATTATTATTATTAGTTTTAGTTTAGTTATTATTTTAGTTATTAGGTTTAGTTAGTTATATTAGTTATAAGTTTATTAGGCTTTTAGTTATTATTAGTTTTATTAGTTTTATTTTTTTATTATTTAGTTTATTAGGTATCAGTTAGTTATTATTAATTAATTTATAATTATTAGTTATTAGTTTTTATTTAGTTTTATTAGTTATAATTATTAGTTTTAGTTATTATTTGTTATTATTATTATTATTTAATTATTTGTTATTAGTTTTAGTTATTATCTATTATTAGTTTTTATTAGTTATTATTAGTTTATTAGGTTTTAGGTTTAGCTTTGTTATTATTATTAGTTTTTATTAGTTATTAGTTATATTTTTTAGTTTATTATTATTTAGTTTTATTAGTTTTTAGTTTATTAGTTTTAGTTAGGTTTATTATTTAATTTATTAGTTAGTTTTATTAGTTTAGTTATTATTAGTTTAGTTTATTATTAGTTATTTAGTTTTTCTTCTTAATTATTAGTTTTTATTAGTTATTACTTAATTATTTAGTTATTATTAGTTAGTTATTTATTTAGTTATTATTAGTAATTTATTTATTATTAGTTTAGTTAATTTAGTTAGTTTTTTATTAGTTTTTAATTATTAGTTTATTATTATTATTATTAGGTTTTTAGTTATTAGTTATTAGTCATTAGTTAGTTTATTAATTTATTAGTTAGTTTTTTTTTAATTTTAGTTAGTTGTTGTTATTATTATTATTAGTTAGCTATTAGTTTATTATTTTAGTTATTAGTTCATTAGTTAGTTAGTTTATTAGCTATTAGTTAGTTTAGTTTATTAGGATTTATTAATTTTTATTATTTATGTAGGTTTTACTTTAGTTTTTAGTTTAGTTAGTTTTTATTTAGTTTAGTTATTAGTTATTTTATTATTAGTTAGTTTTAGTTTTTTTAGTTATTATTAGTTTTAGGTTTAATATTTTTTAGTTTTTATTATTAGTTATTAGTTTAGTTAATTATTAGTTTTAGTTTATTAGTTTTATTTAGTTATTAGTTTTTATTATTTATTAGTTTTAGTTTTATTAGTTAGTTAGTTATTTATTTTACTTATTTCTTATAAGTTTAGTTTTATTAGTTAGTTTAGTTATTTAGTTTTATTTATCAGTTATTAGTTTGGTTATTTTGTTTTGTTATTAATTATTAATTTATTTTTAGTTATTATTTAGATAGTTTAGTTTAGTTATTATTAGTTAGTTATTAGTTTATTATTTTTGTTATTAGTTATTAGTCATTATTATTATTAGTTTTAGTTATTATTTGATTTATTATTATTAGTTTAGTTATTATTAGTTAATAATTTAGTGATTATTAGTTTATTAGTTTATTATTTATTATTTTATTATTTACTAGTTATTTAGTTTATTAGTTTAGTTATTATTATTATTTTATTATTAGTTTAGTTATTTTTTATTATTATTAATTATTATTAATTATTAGTTTAGTTAATTATTTAGTTTTAGTTTATTAGTTTTTTTAGTTTTAGTTATTAGTTATTATTAGTTCATTATTAGTTATTATTAGTCTATTAGTTAGTTTAGTTTTTATTATTAGGTTTAGTTTATTATTATTATTAGTTTTATTTATTAGTTTTATTAGTTTTATTATTATAATTAGTTATTTTTATTAGTTTTATTTGTTGTTAGGTTTTATTAGTTTTAGTTATTTATTATTAGTTATTAGTTTTCTTAGGTTTTTAGTTTTATTAGTTATTCATTAGGTTTAGTTTTAGTTTTATTAGTTTATTATTATTATTACTTATTTCTTATTAGTTCATTATTAGTTATTATTTGTTAGTTTTATTATTATTAGTTTATTAGTTAGTTAGTTTAGTTATTATTATTAGGTTTAGTTTATTATTATTAGTTTTATTAGTTTTATTATTATTATTAGTTATTTTTATTAGTTTTATTAGTTTTAATTATTTATTATTTGTTATTAGTTTTCTTAAGTTTTAAGTTTTATTAGTTATTTATTAGGTTTAGTTATAGTTTTATTAGTTTATTATTATCATTACTTATTTATTATTAGTTATTATTAGTTTATTTTGTTATTAGTTATAGTTTTATTAGTTTTATTAGTTATTATTAGTTTTTTAGTTTATTTTTTATTAGTTATTAGTTAGTTATTATTATTATTAGTTTTTAGTTTATTATTAGTTAGTTATTTATTTTACTAGTTAGTTTTAGTTATTAGTTATTATTTTATTATTATTATTATTATTATTATTATTAGTTAGTTTTATTTTATTTAGTTTGGATTTTTCAGTTATTATTAGTTTTTAGTTTATTAGTTATTATTAGTTAGGCTATTTTATTAGTTATTAGTTTTAGTTTAGTTATTTAGTTATTAGTTTTAGGTTTTATTATTCATTAGTTTTTATTAGTTATGAGTTATTATTAGTTAGTTATTATTATTATTTTAGTTTATTAGTTATTAATTTAGTTATTAGTTTTAGTTTATTAGTTTAGTTTATTAGTTTTTAGTTATTAGTTTTAATTATTAGGTTTTAATTATTATTTTTATTAGTTTTATTATATTATTATTAGTTTAGTTATTTAGGTTTATAATTATTTACTACTTAGTTTTATTTTATTTAGTTTAGTTATTAGTTTTATTAATTTATTATTATTATTATTATTATTTATTATGTTAGTTTTTATTAGTTATTAGTTTTTAGTTTAGTTATTTAGTTATTATTTTAGTTTTAGTTATTAGTTTTTAAGTTTTATTAATTTAGCTATTAGTTATTAGTTAGTTAGTTTAGTTATTTTTTATTTTAGTTATTAGTTTAGTTATTAGTTATTATTAGTTTTAGTTTATTATTTATTAGTTAGCTATTATTTAGTTATTATTAATTTTAATTAGTTATTAGTTATTAATTTTATAAGTTATTTATTAATTAGTTATTAGTTATTATTATTATTAGTTATTATATTAGTTGTTATTTAGTTATTATTATTCATTAGTTTATTAGTTATTAGTTATTAGTTTAGTTAGTTTTATAGTTATTATTATTTCTTAGTTTTTGTTATTAGTTATTAGTTTAGTTATTTAGTTAGTTTTATTAGTTATTAGTTTTATTAGTTTAGTTATTAAGTTTAGTTATTTACTATTAATTTAGTTAGTTATTTTATTAGTTTAGTTTTTAGTTTATTAGTTTTATTTAGTTTTTTACTTTATTATTATTATTGGTTAGTTATTAGTTTAGTTATTAGTTAGTTATTATTATTAGTTAGTTTTTAGTTTTATTAGTTATTAGTTTATTAGTTTAGTTAGTTATTTAGTTTATTAGTTATTAGGTTCAGTTTATTAGTTATTAGTTAGTTTAGTTAGTTTTTTATTATTAATAGTTAGTTATTATTATTAGTTTTGGTTAGTAGTTTAGTTATTCATTAGTTAAGTTATTAGTTTTATTTAGTTATTTAGTTTATTAATTATTAGTATTATTTAGTTATTAGTTTTTTTAATTTATTTTAGTTTTATTAGTTTATTAGTTATTTTGCTATTAGTTTTATTATTAGTTAGTTATTAGTTAGTTAGTTTTATTTTTTTATTAGTTATTATTATTATTAATTATTAGTTTTTATTAGTTATTAGTTTATTATTTTAATTATTTATTAGTAATTAGTTATTAGTTAGTAAATTTATTTAGTTTTAGTTTATTAGTTTAATTATTAGTTAGTTTAGTTAATTAGGTTTATTTATTAGTTTAGTTATTATTATTAGTTTTATTAGTTTTCATTAGTTACTAGTTTATTTATTTAGTTTCAGTGATTAGGTTTTTAGTTTAGTTAGTTAGTTTATTTATTAGTTATTATTTGTTATTAGTTTGTTAGTTTTATTTGTTATTAGTTTATTAGTTTAGTTAGTTTTAGTTTAGTTATTATTAATTATTTAGTTATTAGGTTTAGTTATTAGTTAGTTTTAGTTATTATTTTATTAGTTTAATTATTTTTACTTAGTTATTAGTTTATTAGTTAGTTATTAGTTATTAGTTATTATTATTAGTTTAGTTAGCTTATTAGGTTTAGTTTCTAGTTTAGTTTTTAGTTTTAATTAGTTATGTTAGTTATTATTTTAGTTAGTTTTAATTTAGTTAGTTAGTTTTAGTTATTAGTTTAGTCATTATTATGAGTTTATTAGTTTATTTATTTTATTAGTTTTATTAGTTTATTAGTTATTAGTTAGTTATTTAGTTTATTAGTTAGGTTTTATTAGTTTATTTAGTTTATTATTATTAGTTTTTATTGGTTATTAGTTATTAGTTCATTAGCTTATTAGCTAGTTAGTTATTATTAGTTATTAGTTTAGCTATTTTATTAGTTATTTATTAGTTAGTTTTATTAGCTATTAGTTTAGTTGTTATTATTATTAGTTTAGTTTTTAGTTTTATTAGTTTTAGTTATTATTAATTAGTTAGTTTTTAGTCTAGTTATTATAAGTTTTAATTATTATTATTTTTATTATTATTAGTTATTTAATTAGTTTAGTTATTTAGTTTTTTATTAGTTAGTTAGTTTTTAGTTTAGTTTCATTATTATTAGTTATTAGTTATTAGTTTTTAGTTTATTAAAGTTATTATTATTAGTTATTAGTTTTTATTTATTAGTTAGTTATTAGTTATTGGTTAGTTAGTTATTATTTTTAGTTATTTTGTTAGTATTAGTTTATTAGTTAGTTTTATTATTAGTTTAGTTAGTTATTATTTATTAGGTTTTATTATTAGTTATTATATTATTATTATTATTATTATTATTAGTTTAGTTAGCTATTAGTTATTAGTTTGTTTTATTAGTTAGTTATTAGTTTATTAGTTTATTTAGTTATTAGTTTATTAGTTTTTAGTTATTAGTTAGTTTATTAGTTATTAGTTTATTAGTTTAGTTATTATTAGTTATTAGTTAGTTTTTAGTTATTATTAGTTATTAGTTTTTAAATATGTTATTATTAATTTTTAATTAGCTATTAGTTAGTTTTTAGTTTTATTAGTTATTAGTTTTATTAGTTATTAATTTTATTAGTTATTATTATTATTAGTTTATTATTATTAGTTATTATTAGTTAGTTATTAGTTTTAGATTTTAATTTTATTAGTTTTATTACTTATTAGTTAGTTTAGTTTTTTTAAATTTTATTATTACTTTTTAGTTTATTAGTTATTAGTTTTTTAGTTTTATTAGTTAGTTAGTTAGTTTAGTTAGTTATTATTAGTTATTAGTTTAGTTTTTAGTTTATTATTAGTTACTATTAGTTATTAGTTATTAGTTTATTAGTTTAGTTTTTATCAATTTTAATATTATTATATTTTATTATTTATTAGTTTTTATTTTATTAGTTATTAGTTAAATTTTTTTATTATTAGTTTTAGTTAATAGTTTATTATTAATATTAGCTTAATTATTTAGTTATTATTATTATTATTATTATTATTATTATTATTAGTTAGTTATTTAAGTTATTATTAGTTTTTATTATTATTAGTTTTAGTTCTTTTTTAGTTATTAGTTTATTTTATTAGTTAGTTTTAGTTTAATTATTATTTATTATTATTAGTTAGTTTTTATTAGTTATTTATTTATTAGTCTAGTTATTAGGTTTTAGTTATTATTAGTTATTGGTTATTATTATTTATTATTAGGTTTATTTATTATTATTAGTTATTTATTAATTGGTTTATTTTCATTATTATTATTATTATTATTATTTTATTAGATTATTAATTTTAGTTTATTAGTATTATTATTTTGTATTTTTTTTGTTTAGTTATTATTTAGTTAATAGTTTTAGTTATTAGTTAGTTATTATTATTAGTTATTAGTTTATTTTTATTATTTAGTTATTAGTTTAGTTATTTTAATTTTATTATTATTATTATTATGTTTTAGTTTCATTATTTAGTTATTTATTAGTTTAGTTTTATTAGTTTTGAGTTTAGTTTAGCTATTATTATTATTAGGTTTCATGAGTTTATTAGTTTTAGTTACTTTATTAGTTTTAGTTTAGTTATTATTTTTAGTTAGTTATATTAGTTATAACTTTATTAGGCTTTTACTTATTTTTAGTTTTATTAGTTTTATTATTTATTTTTTATTATTATTTAGTTTATTATTTATCAGTTAGCTATTATTCATTAATTTATAATTATTTATTTTTAGTTTTATTAGTTATTATTATTAGTTTTAGTTATTATTTGTTATTATTATTATTTAATTATTAGTTACTAGTTTTAGTTATTAACTATTATTAGTTTTTATTAGTTATTATTAGTTTATTAGTTTATTAGGTTTTAGGTTTAGTTTTGTTATTATTATTAGTTTTTATTAGTTATTAGCTATAGTTTTTTAGTTTATTATTATTTAGTTTTATTAGTTTTTAGAGTTAGGTTTATTATTTAATTTATTAGTTAGTTTTATTAGTTTAGTTTATTATTAGTTATTTAGTTTTTCTTATTAGTTATTAGTTTTTATTAGTTATTACTTAATTATTTAGTTATTATTAGTTAGTTATTTATTTAGTTATTATTAGTAATTTATTTATTATTAGTTAAGTTAGTTTAGTTAGTTTTTATTAGTTTTTAATTATTATTTTATTATTATTATTATTATTAGGTTTTTAGTTATTAGTTATTAGTCATTAGTTAGTTTATTAGTTTATTAGTTAGTTTTTTTTAGTTTTTAGTTAGTTGTTGTTTTATTATTATTAGTTAGCTATTAGTTTATTATTTTAGTTATTAGTTCATTAGTTAGTTAGTTTATTACTTATTAGTTAGTTTAGTTTATTAGGATTTATTAGTTTTTATTATTTATGTAGGTTTTACTTTAGTTTTTAGTTTAGTTAGTTTTTATTTAGTTTAATTATTACTTATTTTATTATTAGTTAGTTTAGTTTTTTTTAGTTATTATTAGTTTTAGGTTTAATATTTTTTAGTTTTTATTATTAGTTATTAGTTTTTATTAGTTATTAGTTTAGTTAATTATTAGTTTTAGTTTATTAGTTTTATTTAGTTATTAGTTTTTATTAGGTTATTAGTTAGTTAGTTATTTATTTTATTTATTCTTATTAGTTTAGTTTAATTAGTTAGTTTAGTTATTTAGTTTTATTTATTAGTTATTAGTTTGGTTATTTTGTTTTGTTATTAATTATTAATTTATTTTTAGTTATTATTTAGTTAGTTTAGTTTAATTATTATTAGTTATTATTAGTTAGTTATTAGTTTATTATTTTTGTTATTAGTTATTAGTTATTATTATTATTAGTTTTAATTATTATTTGATTTATTATTAGTTAATAATTTAGTGATTATTAGTTTATTAGTTTTATTATTTATTAGTTTATTATTTACTAGTTATTTAGTTTATTAGTTTAGTTTTTATTATTATTTTATTATTAGTTTATTTATTTTATTATTATTATTAGTTATTATTATTATTAGTTTAGTTATTATTAATTATTAGTTTAGTTAGTTATTTAGTTTTAGTTTATTAGTTTTTTTAGTTTTAGTTATTAGTTATTATTAGTTCATTATTAGTTATTATTAGTTAGTTTTATTATTATTAGTCTATTAGTTAGTTAGTTTAGTTTTTATTATTAGGTTTAGTTTATATTTATTAGTTTTATTTATTAGTTTTATTAGTTTTATTATTATAATTAGTTAATTTTATTAATTTTATTTTCTATTAGGTTTTATTAGTTTTAGTCATTTATTATTAGTTCATTATTATTATTAGTTAGTTTAGTTTAATAGGCTCTTAGTTTAGTTAATATTAGATATTTTTTAGTTATTAGTTAGTTTAGTTATTTAGTTTTAATTATTAGTTTAGTTATTAGTTATTTAGTTATTATTATAATTTAGTTTAATAGTTTATTAGTTCATTAGTTTAGTTATTATTAGTTTTTAGTAAGTTTAGTTATTTAGTTTATTAGCTTATTAGTTTTATTAGTTATTTAGTTTTTAGTTATTAGTTTATTAGTTTTTTAATTTTATATTATTTTTATTAGTTAGTTTTATTTTGTTAGTTTAGTTTATTATTTATTTATTAGTTTATTATTATGAGTTTACTTTATTAGGTTTATTATTATTTAGTTTTTTAGTTTAGTTATTAATGTTAGTCTATTATTAGTTATTAGTTTTATTAGTTTATTAATTAGTTATTAGTTATTTATTTATTTATTATTATTAGTTAGTTATTATTAGTTATTAGTTTAGTTTTATTGGTTTTATTAGTTTATTTAGTTAGTTCATTAGTTTTATTTTTTAGTTATTAGTTATTAGGTTTAGTTATTAGTTATTGGTTTAGTTTTTGTTCTTTTTTATTAGTTATTAATTTATTAAGTTTAAGTTTATTAGGTTAGTTAATTATTAGTTTATAGTTAGTTTATTTTATTTTAGTTTGTTTATCGGTTTTAGGTTTATTATTATTAGTTTGTATTCATTATTTATTTTTATTAATTAGTTATTTTTATTAGTTATTATATTTTATTAGTTTTTTTAAGTTTATTATTAGTTTATTATTATTATTAGTTATTTGCTTAATTATTAGTTTTAGTTCTTATTTATTTGTTATTAGTTTAGTTTAGTTTTATTATTTTGTTATTAGTTAGTTATTTTAGTTTTATTAGTAAGTTATTATTATGTTATTGTTATTTATTATTATTATATATTAGTTAGTTATTAGTTATTAGTTTATCTATTATTTAGTTATTAAGTTTAGTTTAAGTTATATTTTTAGTTAGTTTAATTTATTATTAATTTTTTGTTATTTATTAGTTTATTAGTTAGTTTACTAGTTTAGTTATTTAGTTTAGTTTTAGTTAGTTTTTTATTATTTTTTTAATTATTATTAGTTATTATTTAGTTATTTGTTAGTTCGTTAATATTAGTTATTATTAGTTATTAGTTTTAGTTAGGTTTAGTTTTAGTTATTACTTAGTTTATTAGGTTATATTATTAGTTATTATTAGTTAGTTAGTTTTTTAGTTAATTACTATTATTATTAGTTTATTAGTTATTAGTTAGTTTTTTTATTATTAGTTATTAGGTTTATTATTAGTTAGTTAGTTTTTAGGTTTTTATTAGTTTTATTATTATTTTAGTTATTAGTTAGTAGTTTATTAGTTTTTTGGTTGAGTTATTTAGTTATTAGTTATTATTAGTTTATTAGTTTTTTAGTTTATTTTAGTAAGTTTAGTTTTATTAGTTAGTTATTGTTATTAGTTTAAGTTAGTTTTTATTAGTTATTTAGTTTAGTTATTATTTTTTTTTGGTTTTAGTTTTTATGATTATTTATTAATTTAGTTATTAGTTTTAGTTTTATTATTATTAGTTATTTGTTTTTTATTAGTTCTTTAGTTTTATTAGTTATTATTATTTAGTTATTAGTTTAGTTTATTAGTTTTTTATTAGTTAGTTTTAGTTTTTTTAGTTTTTTAGTTTAGTTATTTAGTTTTTTCTTTATTATTTTTTGTTAGTCATTAGTTATTATTATTAATTAATTAGTTATTATTAGTTATTGGTTATTAGTTAGTTAGTTTAGTTTTTCAATTTTATTAGTTATTATTAGTTTTTTTAGATAGCTATTATTAGTTTTTTTAGTTAGTTATTATTTTAGTTTTTAAGTTATTTATTATTAGTTTTTTAGTTATTTATTCTTTAGTTAGTTATTAGTTTATTATTAGTTTTATTATTATTAGTTATTAGTTTATTATTAGTTTATTAGTTAGTTTATTATTACTAGTTATTTATTAGTTTATCAATTTATTAGTTTTATTTTTAGTTATTAGTTAATTATTAGCTTAGTTATTATTAGTTTATTAGTTTTAGTTAGTAATTAGTTTATTAATTTATAGTTATTATTATTATTTTAGTTATTAATTTTATTAGTTAGTTATTATTTAGTTATTATTAGTTTTATTAGTTGATAGTTTAGTTTTAGTTTTCTTTATTATTATTAGTTTATTATTATTAGTTATTAGTTAGGTTATTTTAGCTATTAGCTTTTTAGTTATTATTAGTTAGTTTAGTTAGTTAGTTATTATTAGTTAATTAGTTTTTAGTTAGTTATTAGTTAGTTTATTTTATTAGTTTTAGTTTAGTTATTATTATTATTAGTTTAGTCTTATTATTATTTAGTTCATTAGTTTTAAGTTTATTAGTTAGTTTAGTTTTATTAGTTTTATTTTATTAGTTATTATTAGTTTATTAGTTATTAGTTAGGTTTAGTTAGTACTATTAGTTTAGTTTTTAGGTTTTCATTAGTTATTAGTTTAGTTTTTTAGTTATTTATTTAGTTATTATTAGTTAGTTATAATTAGTTATTAGTTATTAGTTTAGGTTAGATTTTATTAGTTAGTTATTAGTTATTAGTTTATTATTAGTTTTAGTTATGTAGTTATTAGTTATTATTAGTAAGTCATTATTAGTTAGTTTTATTATTAGTTTTAGTTAGTTAGTTATTAGTTATTTAGTTTAGTTATTTTTTATTTATTAGTTTATTAGTTATTAGTTATTATTTTTTAGTTTTAAGTTATTAGTTAGCTATTAGTTTAGTTATTAGTTAGTTAGTTTTATTATTTTAGTTTTTTAGTTATTAATTATTATTTTATTATTAGTTATTAGTTATTTAGTTTATTTTTTATTTTTTATTTTATTAGTTTAGTTTATTAGTTTATTAGTTTATTTTGTTTTTATTATTAGTTTACTATTATTATTATTAGTTTTATTTATTAGTTATTAGTTTAGTTAGTTATTAGTTTTATTAGTTATTAGTTAGTTTAGTTTTTATTAGTTAGTTTATTTAGTTATTATTTAGTTTAGTCATTTATTATTAGTTATTAGTTTATTAGTTTTTTAGTTTAATTATTTTTATTGTTAGTTATTTATTATTAGTTTAGTTAGTTATTTAGTTATTAGTTAGATTTTTAGTTTGTTAGTTTATTATTATTAGTTAGTTATTAGTTTATTAGTTTTAATTAGTTATTTATTTAGTTAGTTATTATTAGTTACTAGTTATTTAGTTTTTAGTTAGTTAGCTTATTTAGTTTTATTAGTTTTTAGTTATTTAGTTTATTATTAGTTATTATTAGTTATTATTTATTAGTTAGTTAGTTTATTAGTTATTTATTAGTTATTAGATATTAGTGTATTAGCTTATTAGTTTATTAATTATTAATTATTATTATTATTGTTTTAGTTAGTTATTAGTGTTATTATTAGTTATTATTACTAATTTATTAGTTTAGTTATTATTTATTATTTTATTCAATTTAGTTTAGTTTTTTAGGTTTATTTTATTATTAGTTTCAATTAGTTATTAGTTAGTTATTAGTTTAGTTTAGTTATTTGTTATTATTAGTTATTTAGTTTATTAGTTTATTTATTATTTATTTTAGTTATTATTAGATCTTAGTTATTAGTTTAGTTAGTTTAGTTATTTTATTATTAGTTATTATTATTTATTATTTTATTAGTTTTAGTTATTAGTTATTTATTAGTTAGTTATTTAATTATTTTATTAATTTAGCTAGTTTAGTTATTATTATTATTTAGTTTATTAGTTATTAGTTTATTAGTTTTATTTATTAGGTATTAGTTTATTAGTTATTATTAGTTATTAGTATTTATTTAGCTATTTAGTTTTATTATTAGTTATTAGTTTTTTTATTTTTAGTAAGTTTTATTAGTTATTTATTTATTGTTATTATTTAGTTATTAGTTAATTTTCATTTAGTTGTTAGTTTAGTTATTTATGAGTTATTTTCAGTTATTATTAGTTTTAGTTTTTTTAGTATTTTTACCTAGTTATTATTATTAGTTTTATTATGTTTTGTTATTTTTATGTATTATTAGCTTAATATTATTTTATTTATTATTAATTACTTATTATTAGTTATTTTATTAATTATTATTAGTTATTAGTTTAATTATGATTTAATTATTTTTTATTTAGTTTTTTATTATTTATTAGTTATTATTTATTATCTAATTTATATTTGTTTATTTAGTTATTTTTAATTATTAGTTATTAATTTATTTAGTTATTTTAGTTAGTTCAATTAATTTATTAATTATTAATTTATGAGTTTTATTATTATTAGTTATTAGTTATTATTTTAGTTTTATTAGTTATTAGTATTAGTTATTATTATTATTATTATTATTATTATTAGTTATGTTTAGTTTTTAGTTTTATTAGTTTATTATTATTATTATTAATTATTATTTATTAGTTAGTTATTAGTTAGTTATTAGTATTATTAGTTATTAGTTATTTAGTTTAGGGTTTAGGGTTTATGAGTTAGGGTTTTGGGTTAGGGTTATTTATTTATTTTTTTTTAAATTATGTAAACTAGTAGGCTTAGGTTTATTTAGTTTACCTTTTAGTTTAGGTTTTTATTTTTATGTTTTAGTTGAGGTTTTTATTTTATTTTTTAGTTTTATTTAGTTTTGATATAGGTTTTTATATTTTTAGGGTTTAGGGATTATGGTTGAGGGTTAATGGTTTAAGGTTAATTTATGGTTTAGGGTTTAGGGTTTAGGATTTAGGGTTATAGGTTTTAGGGTTTAGGGTTTAGGGTTTAGGGCTTGAGGGTTTAGGGTTTTAGGGTTTATGGTAGGATTTAGGGTTCTAGGTTTAGGGTTTAGGGTTTAGGGTTAGTTTTAGGGTTTAAGCCGTCTGACTGCATGGCTTACAACTGCCTAGAGTGTAGCCATCTAACAGCTCCTACACTTCAAAACCATGTAGGCAAGTCATATGATTTTGTAAGATAGTTAGGTTGTTATTATTTAGAGAGAGACTAAAGTTCTTAAACCCACTTCCTAAAGAGACTAGAGCATGAGTGGTATGAGTAATGACTTAGTCTAATGCAAATATTTTTAAATTTTATTTGTATTTGACACCTCATTTTGACAAAGGCTTTGGGATATTTATATGTTTAAATGCATGATGAAATGGATTATTCGCCAAATTAGAAGATAAGAGGGTGAAGCTCCGTTAGTAGGAGTTGCTCTCATAGGTCAAGCGATTCTCATGCAATGGAGGCCCTCAGTTTTGCAAGAGTGGTAGAAGATGCATTCTTGATATTAGACATACAATTATAAATCTAAGGGGTTGCTAAATTTTTTAATTATCTTGATTTAATGCCTAGGCTTTATGTGAGGTTATGAGTTATTTAGAAATTTAGTTATGAGTTGTAGCTTGGTAAAAGATTTATTTTACCTAAGAGCCTAATCAAATCTAGGCCATACAACAAAACATCAATCAGGTAAGAAACTAGGAAAAGACATGCCATTCCTAATGCACAAGTTAAACATAGCATAAAATAATTTTATAACTAGCACAAAAGAATAAAAGGTCGGTGCAGTCGGGTATCGCCGTACAACCCGAAAAGAAAAATGGGTAGCCCAGCTCTACCCTTATACAACCCAATACATAAAAGAATAATTTGCAATTTAGAAATGATAAATTCTATGGGGGGTCTTCAAAGCTTCATGTCTTCATGTATCTTCCTCCTTTAATTTTGTTTTCTCCACTTCAAAGGAATCACATGGCCTCCCAAGACAAAGCCTTCTAGCCAATGCTCATTCTTATGCCCCCATAACACTAATCTAAATTCCTAATGCAAAATTATATTAAAAATAGGTAAAGTAAATCTAACTATACATGCAAAAATAGAGGTTGGCTAAACATACATACAACCAATGCAGTTATATTTATTATTTGGACTTAGCACCCTGCACATGGGTAACTAAGCCCACCTGTCCTAACTTGGATTATATTTAGAGGCTTAAGAAACCTGCAAAAGAGAGCATTTATATTTACTTTTAAGCATCCCCTTAAACATAATCCCCTGCATAAAACATGATTAGGCTAATCACGACTAACCATCTAGTCTACGAAACATGCACCCTAACATCCAGCCTAAAATAATACATCACAAAATAAAACATACATCACACCATGTACCATCAATATAAAGCTAGAAGTGGTGACTTAATCTAATGTGTGTGTATTAAGGATTGTGTGGTATGTCCTAACTAGATATTAAGGTTAAGATTTTCTAAGTGTGAAAGGATTCAATTTAAAGGGTGGTTTCACTTCAAGTGCTTTAATTGATTGACAAGTTTTAATTTGTGTTTTCTTTGGTTTTATGTGACCTACACTTAGCAACTAAGTGTTATAAAGAGAAGAAAGACAATTGCTCTCTTTCTTCCTTACCCTAAGCCACTTTCTAAAGCATGTTAATTTGATTTAGTTCTCTTTAGTGAATGGCTTATTACACATTTTAAACTAATCTTAAGTTTAGGTTCACTTTAAATGATTCTATTCAACTTGAAAGGCATCTTAGGGTTAACTTAATTGAATTACTATCATATGACATATATCAAGTTATTCCTTCCCATCACATATAGCATGCATATCTAAGTATAACTATACATACAACATAATTCTTTTATCACACTTTAAATGAAAGATGCATATGTGTATTTTGTAGAAAATGAGATTTTCACTCATTAGCTAAATGCACATACAAGTGTATAAAAGTTTTAAGTGGATATTTTGCCATTGTTAAACCAGGGGAGTGACGTAAAGACCTCTTTGGGGCTACTTAAAGCCTTGCATCCCTGAAATATCTACACTAGATATACCCACTATTCTTGAATACACATGAATGTATAAAATGACTACAAGAATGGAAAATCATGCAAAAGTTATAGTTCTTTCAATCGAAAGGAGATTTTTATTCATTAGCTAAATGCACATACAAGTGTATAAATGTTTTAAGTAGATACTTTGCCATTGTTAAACCAGGGGAGTGAGGTAAAGACCTCCTTGGGCCAACTTAAAGCCTCACATCCCTGAAATGTCCATACTATATATACCCACTATTATTGAATAGACATGAATGTACAAATGACTACAAGAATGGATAATCATGCAAAAGTTGTAGTCTTTTCAATTAAAAGGAAATTTTCATTCATTAGCTAAATGCACATACAAGTGTATAAAAGTTTTATGCGGATACTTTGCCATTGTTAAACCAGGGGAGTGAGGTAAAGACCCCATTGGGGCTACTTAAAGCTTCGCATCCCTGGAATGTCCAGACTAGATATATCCACTATTCTTGAATACACATGAATGTACAAATAACTACAAGAATGGAAAATAATGAAAAGTTGTATTTCTTTCAATTGAATTATTTATACATGTGAGCTAAGATTCTATCTTAATTCTAATATAGAAATGCATAGGAATGAATTCAAATAAATGTTGTGTCCTTTTTAAAAGGACTAAACACTTGTTAATATTCAAACTTTATGTAAATCCATATAGACTAAAGAAAGAGCTCTCCATATCACATGTTCTAAGCCATAGACACATGCAAAGTTATAAATATTTATAACTATTATCACTCCAAATATTATAGTTGATTTATATACTTTTAAAAATAACTTTGATTTAATAGTGATAATAGCCACACATATTATAAATTTAATTCAACACATGCAAGCTTAACATAAAGAAAATTTCATTTGGTTTAATTAATTTTGAAAAGATGAATGTATGATTTCAAATGACATACAACATTTAGCATGATTGGAAAGGAATAATAAGACATAAAACACATGTTTCATTCAATCGAACTAATTCCTAAGGATAATCATGTCAAATAAAACCACTTAAAATAAACCAAAGCTTTTTTTTATGTATCATTTTTGAAGTCATTTTGATTTATTTTAAGAATGTGAAGCAAAGTTTTCTGATCCTAACCCATTCCCATGTTTGTAACTTATTTTGGTTTAATGAAAAGGTAATTAGGAGAATTTTATGAGTTAATTAAGTCATCTTTATGCTTTAAGTACATTAATTAACCCTTACCTATATCACCTTAACATAACTAATCAAATAATTATGAGCCAACATGAAATGCATAAAATAAAATTGCAATGATCCTAAGAAATGAAAGGGACTAATGCAATTTGGCTCATAATTAATGACTAATTAAATCAAGAGATTTAATTAAGTACACTTATTATTTTCCCACACATGTGAGCTAACTATAATTTCATTAAATGACTTTAGGCTATTAAAAACCTAAAGACCTATCCATCAATTAAGTAATTAGGATTTGATGTATTTTATATTTTAATTAGATTAATGAAATCATTAATCACCTAATTAAATTTAAACTTAATTGCCACATGGGTTAACTATCCTCCAAATGAAGTAGATGTAGGGAAAATATTAAGAAAGAGATCCCAATTTAATCCCTAAGTCTTCTCACTATTAAATAGTGACAAATGAGCCTAATTAATTAATTAATTAATTTACTATTCATGTGATTAAATAACCCTTAATCAAGTTAAGAGAGTAATTAAGGCCCAATTAACTAATTCCCAATTAATTAACAAATAAATCCTAAGAAAATTAGGGGAGGCATAAGTTATCCACCTAAATAATATTAAAAATTTTGGGGTTAATTAATTAATTAATTAGGGAAGAATTAAAGTAATTAATTTTTCAATTAAACTCTAAATTACGCTCTATTACTATTCAAAATTAATTAATGATATTTTAATAAATTCCTCTTTTAAATACCTTCAAAATGAATATCTATTTGTATTTTTTATGATTTAATATGATTTTCCAAAGTTTCAGGTGATTTAAATGATTTTTCATAATTTTTATAAAGTTTATTAATTTGTTTTAACTAAATTAGACTATTTGAGCTTTAGAATGCAATATCTCCCAATCTAAAAATTTATTTGACTTAAAATTTTATGTTATGTTTATTTTAACTTTAGTTTCAATCCTTAAAAATTTAAAATCAATATGATATGTATTTTTGGTTTAATTAATTAAATTTAATTTTCAATAAAACTCCAATTAAGCTCAAAATATTCAGTACCATTTATGAATTTTGGTTTGTTGGATTCCTCTCAGAAAGATGAATCCAATGAGCCATTGTTTGCAATTTTTAGTTAAGTTTTTTATTGTTTATAAATTTTTGAAGTTCTTGGTGATTTAAATAATTTTTAATAGTAGAAAATCCAGAATTTTCTACTTATCCCTATCAGCACCACACGGAGCTGATGTGGCAATGCGGTGCCATGCGACATCGTGTGATTGGCTGCATGGTTTCATGTGGAACATGGTGCCACGTGGTGCTGTGCAATTAGCTGGCACGATGCCATATCAGTAAATGAGCGAGAAAGGGAGAGAGGGTTCGCAGTTCTGATCGGAACATTTGATCATGAATCAGATAGTCCAGATCGAATCTACATCATCTGAAGGCCAAAAAAGTACAGATCTAGCATGAAATTGCAGCCGTCCATTTCCCAACTACGTGATCAGATGACTGCTGCTTCTTGGCCTCCTAATGCAATAGGAATAGTGCAAATCTATAAGATTTTTGTGAAATCTAAATAAAACCTTACCCGAATGTGCTCATTTCCACATTGATTCACACCAAAAAGCTTCTATTTTGTATTGAGACTAAATACAATGAAAAATGTAAGGCTTTTGTAAGAAAATTCCTAAAATCACACCATAATCATCACAAAGAAAAACTCTTAAGGCCGGCTATGGCTCTTGAAGATTACCTCACCAAGGATGATTTTTGATGAAGGTGATGATCAGAGCATGCTCCTAAATGCAAAAAGAAGCTTTGGAATGGATCTAGACTTTTGCCTCCCTTTGGAATGATGTATCTAGCAATGGCCACTGCTTCCTCGCATTTTCTCTCCAAAACAAAGTGGGAATGGTTGCTGGTTGGTTTGGTAGCTCTAGGGGAGTGAAATGAGGGTAAGAGGAAAAATTTTCATGCTTCTATTTTCTTATCTTTGATTTTTTTTGAAAATCTCTTTTTTCATTATGATTTTTGGCCCCTAGTGGATGTCCTATGGCTTGGGGTGTTTGAGAATGGCAGGAAATCATCCTCGGCTTCACTTGAGTGGAGAAAGGTGTGAGAATGAAACCAAGGCAAGGGGAGTGGGAGTCCTTGCTTGCCAAGTGTTCCAATGGGGTGGGTGAGGTGAATTCACCTCCCCATGAGTCATGGTTGACCCCACCATCTCTTGGGTCAGGTTGGTCAGTGTCTTTGGAGCCTAGGTGGACCAATGGATGAGTGCCAAGTGGCCAAGGAAGAGAAATGACCATTTAGGTGAGTGTCTTTTCTCATGGGGTGCCCTTAAACTAATGGCAAAGTGGTCACTTGACATTAGATTTCATTTGGGTAGATTTGAAATGAGTCAAAAGTGAGTTGGATCAAATTTCATGTCATTTGGAGTTCATTTGGTTCAATTTGACTCAATTTGATCCATTTGGGTCAAATTGGGTCAAAATGGGTTAGGTTAACAAATTGATCAAATTGGGTCAAACCAAGAGTTGGGTCAAGTTCAAATGACCATTTAGAGTGCATTGGTTTAATTAGTTTCAATCAATTTGGCCTAGGTTGGATTTTGATTTGACCCATGTTCGCCATTTAAGTTAATTTGGGTTAACTTGGGTTAAGAGGGCCAATTGGGTTAGGTTTTCCTTAATTGAAGCAAAATTCATATTCAATGTTGATTTTGGGTTGATTTGAAACATTTGTTTCAATGGATTTGGCTTAGGTGATAATTTGTCTAGTTTGGATTCATATGGGTTAAAGGGTTGACTTGGTCAACAAGTTAGGTTGACTTGGTTTGACCCAATTTATGATAATTGCTCTATATAAGGTGATCAAAAATCATGTCATGAAGTTTGGATTGGCTTGATTTTGGGTTGAGTTCGATTTAGCCTGATGATTGAAGGAATGACTGATTTAAGAGAAATTCCATTAGTTTTTATTTGAATTGGATAGGATTTGGCCAAGTTCAAGGAATTGGCTTAAAGGGCCTGAATTGGGTTTTGACTTGATTTTGGACTTGGTTTTGGTCATGGAATTCAATCATAAGGTATATGGAGAATTTTGAGCTTGGATTTGATCATGAGATTGAATCATTTGAAGTTCAATTTGAATTATAATTTGATAGTTTGATTGAAGGATTGAATTGATATTTGAGAAAATCACATGAATTGGGATTGATTTAAATTTTGTTAATGCTAAGTCCATAGGATGAAATCAAAGGGCTTCGGTTTTGAATTTGAGTTTGATCATTGATTTCAATCAAATAATTTAGATTTTAGATTTGGATTTGGATTTGAAATTGAGTTTGTGTTTTGGTTAGATATTTAGATTTGAATTGAATTTAAAAAGGTGTACATGGATTGGATTTAGGCTACATTATAGGTGATCTTCCTAGGTCCCTAAGGCATGTCCTAATCCTATGATTAACCCTTCTAAGTCTCTAAGCTTAGGTTAAGTGTTCACCTAATCACTAAAAGTATCTTATGAATAGGGAAGTCATATTGTTTAGAGGACTCTAAGTCTAAGAGGAGGAGGTTAAGAACTCACTCCAAAAGTGAGGTCAATAAGATTTATGTTTTATTTTTAATTTATTTATAGGTTTATGTTTTTAGGTTTAGGTTATTATTTAGTTTTTATTTTATTTTTTTATTTTTATTTTATTTTTATATTAGGTTTGGTTTTTATTTTATTTAGGTTTTTTTATTTTTAAGCTTATTTTGTTTTTTTTAGTTTATTTTAGGTTTTAAATTATTTTATTTTAGTTTAGTTTTTATTTTTTTTTTTTTTATTTATTTAGGTTTAGGGTTAGGTTTAGGTTTAAGTTTTAGTTTAGGTTTTTGTTTTATCTTATTTTTTTAATTTATTTAAGTGAAGGTTTATTTATTTATTTTATTTTTAGGTTTTTAGGGTTTAGGGTTTAGGGTTAGTTTAGGGTTTAGGGTTATTTTAGTTTAGTTTATTTTAGTTTAGATTTAGGTTTATTTTATTTTGTTTATTTATTTGTTATTTTAGGTTTAGGTTTTTTTTTTAGTTTAGAGTTTAGGTTTTATTTTTTATTAATTTTTAAGTTATATTTTTAGGGTTTAGGGTTTTAAGGTTTAGGGTTTAGGGTTTAGGGTTTAGGATTCTTGGTTTAGGGTTTAGGGTTTAGGGTTAGTTTTAGGGTTTAGGGTTTAGGTTTTAGAGTTTAGGGTTTAGGGTTTAGGATTTAGAGTTTAGGGTTTTTAGGGTTTTGGGTTTGGGTTTAGGTTTAGGATTAGGGTTTTTTTTTTAATTTTTTAATGTTTTTTAAATTAAGTAAACAAGTAGGTTTCAATTTATTTAATTTATTTATTATTTATTTTAGTTTATTTTATTTTATTTATTTTTATTTAGGTTTATTTTTATTATTATTTAGTTTAGTTTATTTATTTTAGGTCTATTTATTTTAGTTTAGGTTTTTTATTTTAGTTTATTTTTTAGGTTTAGGTTTATTTTTTAGTTTAGTTTCATTTTTATTTTACTTTTTAGGTTTAGGTTTTATTTCTTATTTTTAGGTTTAGGTTTAAGTTTATTATTTTATTTTTTTTAGGTTTAGATTTTAGGTTTTTAGGGATTAGGGTTGAGGGTTATTTTAGTTTAGTTTATTTTAGTTTAGGTTTTGGTTTATTTTATTTTATTTTTATTTTAGGTTTAGGTTTTCTTTTTAGTTTAGGGTTTAAGTTTTATTTTTTATTTATTTTTAAATTTAATTTTAGGTTTATTTTTTAGGTTTAGGTTTTTATTTATTTTTTATTTTATTTTATTATAGGTTTATTCTATTTTTATTTTATGTTTAGTTTTTATTTTACTAAGATTTTCTATTTTTAGGTTTATTTTATTTTCTAGTTTAGTTTAGTTTTTATTTTATATTTTATTTTATTTATAGTTTAGGTTTTAGTTTAGGTTTATATTTTATTTTATTTTATTTAGGTTTAGTTTTTTTATTTATTTTATTTTTAAGTTTTATTTAGTTTAGGTTTAGGTCTTTAGGTTTTTATGGTTTAAGGATTAGGGTTTGGGGAGGGTTACCAGGATTGGGAGTGTAGGGTTTAGGTTTTAGGTTTTAGAGTTTAGGGTTTAGGTGGGTTTAGAGTTTAGGGAGGGTTTGGGTTTAGGTTTAAGGTTTGGAGGTTTGGGTTTAGGGTTAGGGTTTTTTTTCAAATTTTTCATTTTTTATTTTTAAAATTAAGTAAACTAGTAGGTTTAGGATTATTTAGTTTATTTAGTTACCTTTTAGTTTAGTTTTTTTTCTAAGTTAAGGTTTAGGTTTATGTTTTAGTTTATGTTTTTATTTTATTTTATTTTTTATTTTATTTAGGTTTATGTTTTATTTAGTTTAGGTTTAGGATTTTATGTTTTTAGGGTTTTTGAATTAGGGTTTAGGGTTTAGGGTTTAAGAAAAGGTTTAGGGTTTATTTAGCATATAGGGTTTAGAGTTTGGGGTTTAAGGTTTAGGGTTTAGAGTTGTAGGTTTTAGATTTTAGGATTTAAGGTTTAGGCTTTTAGGGTTTAGGGTTTAGGGTTTAGGGTAGTGTTTAGGGTAATAGGTTTAGGGTTAGTTTTAGGGTTTAGGCTTTAGGGGTTAGTATTTAAGGTTTAGGGTTTTTAGGGTTTAGGGTTTAGGGTTTAGAGTTAGAGTTTTTTTATTTATTTTTATTTTTTCAAAATTAAGTAAACTGTAATTTAGGTTTATTTAGTTTATTTAGTTTATTTGTTTTAGTTTATTTTATTTTTTATTTTTATTCAAGTTTATTTATATTTATATTTAGTTTAGTATATTTATTTTAGTTTTATTTATATGTAGTTTAGGTTTATTTTTCAATTTATTTTTATTATTTTAGGTTTAGGTTTTATTTTTTATTTTTAGGCTTAGGTTTAGGTTTTTATTTTATTTTTTTAGGTTTAGGTTTTTTATTTTTATTTTAGGTTTTATTTTTTAGTATAGGTTTATGTTTATTTTTAGTTTATTTTATTTTATTTAGTTTAGGATTAGTTTTTTTTAGGTTTAGGTTTAGGTTTTATTTATTTTAGTTTAGTTTATTTTATTTTTATTTTAGGTTTAGGTTTTATTTTTTATTTATTTTTAGGTTTTTTAAGTTTAGGTTTTTATTTAGTTTTCATTTTATTTTATTTTAGGTTTACTTTATTTTTAGTTTATTTAGGTTTTTTGTTTTTAGGTTTATATTATTATTTTTAGTTTAGTTTAGGTTTTTATTTATTTTATTATCACTTAATTTGTATTTTTTATTTTATTCTATTTTTAGGTTTAGGTTTAGGTTTAGGTTTAGGTTTTAGTTTAGGTTTTTATTTTATCTTATTTTTTACTTTATTTAGGTTTAGGTTCATTTATTTATTTTATTTTTAGGTTATATTTAGTTTAGGTTTAGGGTTAGTTTAGAGTTTAGGGTTTTAGGCTATTTTAGTTTAGTTTATTTTCATTTAGGTTTAGGTTTATTTTATTTTTATTTTAAGTTTAGGTTTTTTTTCTAGTTTAGGGTTTAGGTTTTATTTTTTTATTTATTTTTAGATTTATCTTTTAGGTTTAGGTTTTTATTTTGTTTTTACTTTATTTTAGGTTTATTTTATTTTTATTTTATGTTTAGTTTTTATTTTCTTTAAGTTTTTTATTTTTAAGTTTATTTTATTTTTTGGTTTAGTTTAAGTTTTTATTTAGTTTATTTTAGTTTAACTTTTACTTTTTATTTTATTTTATTTCTAGGTTTAGGTTTAATTTTTTATTTTATTTTATTTTTTTATTTATTTTATTTTTAGCTTTTATTTAGCTTAGGTTTAGGATTTTTGATTTTTAAGGTTCAGGGATTAGGGTTTAGTATTTAGGGTTTAATGTTAGTTTAGGTCAGGGTTCAGGCCAGTGATGTAGCAGGCTTTTTTAGGTTTTAGTGTTTAGGGCTTAGGGTTTTAGGCTTTAGGATTTTAGGATTTAGGGTTTAGGGCTTAGGGTTTAGGGTTTAGGGTTTAGGGTTTAAGATTTAGGGTTCAAGGTTTTTTGGGTTTAGGGTTTAGGGTTAGAATTTTTTTTAATTATTTTAATTTTTAATTTTATTAAAATAAGTAAATTGGTAGGTTTAGATTTATTTAGTATATATTTTATTTATTTTAGTTTATTTTACTTTTAATTTTTATTTAGGTTTTAATTTTGTTTAGTTTATTTATTTTAGTTTAGGTATTTTATTTTATTTTATTTTTTGATTTAGGTTTTGGGTTTAGGTTTAGGTTTAGGTTAGTTTAGTTTTAGTTATCATTATTATTATCATTATTATTATTATTATTATTATTATTATTATTATTATTATTATTATTATTATTATTATTATTAGTTTAGTTGTTAGTTTATTTAGTTAGTTATTAGTTTTTATTAGTTATTATTAGGTTATTATAAATTTTATTATTAGTTTAGTTAGTTTAGTTAGTTTTATTATTAGTTATTATTTTATTATTTTATTAGTTTTAGTTTTTAGTTATTATTATTAATTATTTTTTCATTTTATTATTAGTTATTAATTATTAGTTAGTTTTATTAGTTATTTAGTTTAGTTATTTTAGTTATTTATTTAGTTTTATTAGTTATTATTATTTAATTTTTTGTTTTTAGTATTTAGTTTAATTTAGTTAGTTATTTAGTTATTAATTTTAGTTATTTTATTATTTAGTTATTAGTTAGTTATTAGTTTTTAGTTATTAGTTAGTTTTATTAGTTTATTTTTTATTTATTTTATTAGTTAGTTTTTTAGTTACGATTAGTTTGTTAGTTAGTTAGTTTTTATTAGTTTTATTAATTTAGTTAGTTATTTTAGTTTAGTTATTAGTTTATTATTATTTTTAGTTAGTTTATTATTTTTAGTTTTATTATTATTAGTTATTATTAGTTATTAGTTTATTAGTTATTATTAGTTAAGTTATTAGTTTTTTATTAATTTTTATTATTAATTAGTTATTATTATTAGTTAAGTTATTTTATTAGATATTAGTTTTAGGTTTTTATTATTAATTAGTTTATTATTTAGTTATTTATTAGTTTTATTATTTAGTTTAGTATTTTAGCTTATTAGTTTAATTATTAGTTTTAGTTTATTAGTTTAGTTTATTAGTTTTTAGTTATTAGTTTTAGTATTAGTTTTAGTAATTATTAGTTAATTATTTAGTTTAGTTTAATTATTTAGTTTAGTTTTATAATATTATTATCATTATTATTATTTATTAGATTAGCTTTTATTAGTTATTAGTCATTAATTTAGTTATTAGTTTAGTTATTTAATTATTATTTTTGTTTTACTTAGTTAATTTTAGTTATTAGTTTTTTAGGTTTTATTTATTTAGTTATTAGTTATTAGTTAGTTAGTTTAGTTATTTTTTATTTTAGTTATTAGTTTAGTATTATTAATTAGTTATTATTAGTTTTATTAGTTTAGTTATTATTTTTTTTAGTTTTTTGGTTATTATATTTAGTTATTTTAGTTTTTATTAGTTTATTTATTAGTTATTAGTTTTATAAGTTATTTATTAGTTAGTTAGTTGTTAGTTATTATTATTAGTTTATTAGGTTATTATTAGTTATTATTTAGTTTTTATTATTTATTAGTTTGTTATTAGTTATTAGTTATTGGTTTAGTTAGTTTTTTTAGATAGTATTATTTATTAGTTTTTTTTATTAGTTATTAGTTTAGTTATTTAGTTTGTTTTAATAGTTTAGTTATTTAGTTTATTAGTTATTTAGTTAGTTTTATTATTAGGTTTATTTTTTAGTTATTAGTTTTATTAGTTTAGTTCTATAATTTAGTTATTATTAGTTATTTTATTTAGTTAGTTAGTTATTTGAGTTATTATAGTTTAGTTATTTATTAGTTAGTTTATTATTAGTTAGTTATTATATTAATTATTATTTATTAGTTAGATTTATTAGTTTTATTACTTATAATTTTTTTATTATTAGGTTTATTAGTTATTAGTTAATTAATTATTACAAGTTGAGAACTCTGAATATGAAAATACAAAAAAGAAAAGCTATTTTTTAGTTCAAGATTCCTTTTACCAACTGGAAGAAAAGAATTCTTTTTGCCCAAAATGGGAATGGGCTGGAGTTCTGAACTTAGAATCATGGAATCCTCAGCTTCATGAACAAAAAGCCTTTGTTCACTCCCTCGAGTTTGGCATCATAAGAATCAAGTTCACCAGAAAGAAGAGATGATGAAAGGTGTGTAGACCAATTATGGAACATGGGTTGATGTCGAATGCCACCCAGCTTGACCCAAGCACCAAAAAAGACTAGTTCCTTTTTGATTCTTAGCTCCTACGGAAAGAAGACAATCTACCTATAAGTGAAACATAATCCAATCCGAGGAAATTCTCACATTTGAGCAAGCAAGCGTGTGTCTCTAGAATACTTCTCTTGATATTTAGTTTTTCACAAGTATGAAAATCAAGATCCAATTCACTAGTCCTCCCAGGATCTGGACGTATTAGTTAGTTATTAGTTTATTAGTTATTAGTTTTTATTTTTTATTAGTTAGTTATTAGTTTAGTTTATTTAGTTTAGTTATTAATTTTAATTATTATTAGTTTATTTAGTTTTATTATTTATTATTTAGTTAATTTATTATTTAGTTTTTTAGTTATTAGTTAGTTATTATTATTTATTTTTAGTTATATTATTAGTTATTGGTTGTTTAGTTTAGTTATTATTAGCTAGTTTTGTTTGGTTTAATTATTATTACTTTTTAGTTTTTTTATTATTAGTTAGTTATTTAGTTTATTTATTATTAGTTAATTATTATTAATTATTAGCTAGTTCATTTTTTTGTTTATTAGTTATTTAGTTTATTAGTTTAGTTTAGTTTTTAGTTATTTTATTTTTTTTAATTAGTTTTTTAGTTTTTTTTAGTTTAGTTATTTAGTTAGTTTTATTATTATTATTTTATTAGTTTATTACTTATTATTATTTTTATTATTATTATTATTATTATTATTATTAGTTTTTTAGGTTAGTTATTGGTTAATTTTTATTAGTTTATTTTATTTAGTTTTTTTATTTATTATTAGTATTATTAGTTTTACTAGTTAGTTTATTAGTTAGTTTATTAGTTATTTAGTAATTAGTTATTTTAAGTTTTAGTTAGTTTAGTTATTTAGTATTATATTTATTTATTATTTATTTTTTTATATTTTTTATTAGTTTTATTATCCAGTTATTATTATTATTATTAAATTATTATTTTTTTTTTTTTAATTTTAGTTAGTTAAGTTTAGTTTATTATTTTTTTTGTTTATTAGTTATTATTTAGTTTTAGTTTTATTTAGTTATTATTTTAGTTTAGTTATTAGTTATTATATTAGTTTTAGTTAGTTAGTTTATTTATTAATTATTTATTAGTTTTATTGTTATTAGTTAATTATTATTATTTAGTTTTATTTTATTATTACTTATTTTAGTTTATAGTTATTTAGTTATTTAGTTTAGTTATTTTAGTTATATTAGTTTTATTAGTTAGTTAGTTTAGTTTCTTTTTATTATTATTTTATTTATTTTAGTTATTCATTATTTAGTTTATTATTTAGTATTAGTTTTAGTTTTTATTATTAGTTATTATTTATATTTTTATTAGTTTTATTAGTTATTATTTTATTTTATTAGTTTTCATTATTATATCTAGTATTATTATTATTAGTTTAGTTTAGTTTATCGTAGTAGTTTATTAGTTACATTTATTATTAGTTTTATTATTAATTAGTTAGTTTTTTAATGAGTATAGTTATTAGTTTTAGTTATTAGTATTATTATTATTATTATTATTATATTATTATTATTATTTATTAGTTAGTTATTTTATTATTTTATTTAGTTATTTATTAGGTTTAATTAGTATTATTATTTTTTTTATTTTTTAGTTATTAGTTTACTTAGTTAGTTAATTTAGTTTTTATTAGCTATTAGTTATTATTATTAGTTTTTAGTTTTTTATTTTAGTTATTAGTTATTAGGTATTAGTTATTAGTTATTAGTTAGTGGGTTCTAGTTTTAGTTAGTTTTTATTAGTTATTAGTTGGTTTATTAGTTATTATTAGTTATTAGTTTATTAGTTTATTAATTTATATTATTATTATTTTATTTAATTTTATTAATATTAGTTATTAGTTATTTAGTTATTATTTTTATTTATAGTTAGTTAGTTAGTTTAGTTTATTATTTTTTATTTATTTAGTTATATTTTATTTTTTTTATTTTTATTAGTTAGTTTTATTTTTATTTATTTTTTTTTTAGTTTTATTATGTTTAATTTAGTTATTTAGTTATTATTAGTTTTATTAATTTATTTGGTTATTTTTATTAATTATTATTATTTAGTTTTATTATTTTATTTATTATTGTTTATTAATTTATTAATTTATTTAGTTATTTTAGTTTATTATTATAGTTTTTTGTTATTAATTATTAGTTTAGTTATTTTTTATTAGTTATTTTATTATTTTAGTTTATTATATTTATTATTATATTATTTAGTTATTATTTATTAGTTAGTTATTAGTTTTAGTTTATTAGTTTATTATTATTAGTTTATTATTATTTAATTATTATTTATTATATTAGGTTTAGTTATATTATTAGTTAGGTTTATTATTTAGTTATTATTTATTATTTTAGTTATTAGTTTTATTAGTTAGTTATTATTAGTTATTATATTAGTTATAATTATTAGTTATTAGTTATTTATTATTGGTTTATTATTAATTAGTTAGTTAGTTTTATTTTATTAGTTTTTTAGTTTTTATTTAGTTAGTTTTATTTTTATTAGTTTAGTATTTTATTAGTTAGTTTATTATTTTTAGTTTTGTTTATTTATTATTAGTTATTAGTTTTTTATTTAGTTTTTATTAGTTATTCATTATTATTGGTAATTTATTTATTTATTATTCATTTTATTAGTTAGTTATTAGTTATTAGTTTATTTTTTATTATTAGTTATTAGTTTAGTAAGTTATTAGTTTAGTTATATTATTTTTAGTTATTAGTTATTGGTTAGTTTTATTAATTAGTTTTAGTTTTAATTAGTTATTAGTTATTATTAGTTTAGTTTATTAGTTTATTATTTATTTTTATTTTATTAGTTTTATTATTAGTTTATATTATTAGTTATTATTTAATTATTAGTTATTAATTATTGGTTTTTTATTAGTTAGTTATTATATTAGTTTAGTTATTAGTTTATTAGTTTAGTTAGTTTAGTTAGTTTATTATTATTATTATCAGTTTAGTTATTTTGTTTATTAGTTTAGTTAGTTATTAGTTATTACTTTTATTAGTTATTAGTTTATTAATTTAGTTATTAGTTATTAGTTATTATTAGTTATTTAATTATTTATTAGTTTAGCTATTATTATTATTTATTATTTTAGTTATTAGTTATTATTTTATTAGTTTTATTAGATTTATTTTTAGTTAGTTATTATTATTAGTTTATTAGCTATTTAGTTATTAGTTATTTGTTATTAGTTATTATTAGTAATTAGTTTATTAATTTTTATTAGTTATTATTAGTTTTTATTAGTTATTATTAGTTATAAGTTTTATTTAGTTTTTATTAGTTAGTTATTATAGTTTTTATTATTAGTTATTATTAATTTGAGGTTAGTTATTTAGTTAGTTAATTATTTTCATTATTATTTATTAGTTATTAGTTATTAGTTAATTAGTTTTTTTATTTTTTTATTTAGTTTTTATTAGTTATTAGTTTAGTTTAGTTATTATTATGTTTATTAGTTATTAGTTTTATTATTAGCTAGTTATTATTATTAATTTGTTATTTATTATTATTTTTATTAATATTAGTTAGTTATTAGTTATTAGTTTTAGTTAGGATTATTTTTAGTTATTATTATTTATTAGTTAATAGTTAATAGTTATTAGTTTAGTTATTATTAATTTTATTAGTTTGATTAGTTTTATAAGTTTTATTAGTTTATTTATCAAGTTTTAGTTAGTTATTAGTAGTTTTAGCTAGTTAGTCATTTATTTAGTTAGTTTTAGTTTATTATTATTATTAGTTATTAGTATTATTATTAGTTTTATTATTATTTAGTTTATTAATTTTAGTTATTAGTTAGTTTTAGTTAAGTTATTATTAGTTAAATTAGTTTAGTATTAGTTATTAGTTATTAGTTATTAGTTTTAGTTTAGTTAGTTATTTATTTTTTGGTTGTTAGTTATTAGTTAGTTATTTAGTTTTTTAGTTATTAGTTTAGTTATTTAGTTATTAGTTTAGTTATTTAGTTATTTAGTTTTAGTTAGTTTTATTTGTTTTAGTTTAGTTTTATTAGGTTTATTATTAGTTTTTTGTTTAGTTATTTAGTTTTAGTTATTAAGTATTATTAGTTAGTTTTATTAGTTAGTTATTATTATTAGTTTGTTTTTGTTAGTTTTATTATTACTTTATTTTATTAGTTAGTTAGCCATTATGATTATTAGTTATTTAGTTATTAGTTTAGTTTTATTTAGTTTTTTAGTTATTATGTTAGTTATTAGATATTATTTATTATCAGTTAGTTTTATTAGTTTATTAGTTATTAGTTAGTTATTTATTAGTTTTTTTTAATTTTGTTAATTTTAGTTATTAGTTTATTTAATAGGTTTTATTAGTCATTAGCTATTAGTTTAGTTTTTAGTTATTATTATTAGTTGTTATTAGTTTTAATTATCAGTTTATTCATTAGTTATTTATTAGTTTTGTTTTATAGTTATTATTATTATTAGTTAGTTTAGTTAGTTTTTAGTTATTAGTTCTAGTTTTTTAGTTAGTTATTATTAGTTTTTTTATTAGTTATTAGTTTAGTTATTATTAATTAGTTTTATTATTAGTTATTAATTAGTTTAGTCAGGACTATGCACTATAACATATAATGTTTTGGGATTCTTCCTCTCAATAATTGGGGCTTGATGCTTGTGATCCCAAAAGGATTATTTCACCTCACCAGTAGAGCTATTCTTTTTGACCCACTTTAGATTATCAAATTTATTGTGGGTAGGAAGACTTGCTTCTAGTGTCAGTGTTTGTTAGATAAACGGTTTCTCATGCAACAATTGCTGAGCTATTCATTCAATGTTTCTCTTTCTCCTCTCGCAGAGGTCAAGCCTTTCTCCTCTACCTTGTTGATAGCTTTCCTCTAGATGAGGAAGCTTCAACATCATGTCTACCGGTGCAAAAGACTCAATAGGCAGAGTGGAAGGTTTGTGGACAAGCACTAGAGAGACTTTTTGTCCAACAACATTTCTCTTAAAAGCTACTTTCTTAAAAAACTCTAGCTCTAGGTTTGGTCCTTAGGGGTTTTTTTCTTCATTTTCTTTTGATTTTCATTTTCAAACTAGACTGATGTGAACCACATAAGCCTTGATGGATTTCAACCATGATTTTCCTAGCTTCATTCTCATCTACACAACAAAGCCACATTTTATCAAGACGAGAAAGAATATTGTTGATCAAGATGTATGAAATAGCTCTTTTTTTGGATTTGAAAAGCCAAAGAGTGATCAATAAGAAGAATACCATGTTTTAGGTCATTACTGTTTTCTTTCTTATCATGAGAATTCATGACTGATTGACTATTTTCTTTGAACGATTGCTCATCAAGATATACATGAGACAAAGTTTGTTGATTTTGAAGTGTCACTTGGATTATATCCTAATTAGGATTAGAAAGCTCATTGGCTCATTTTGCCAGAGCATTTGCTTTGCTATTTTGAAATCTGGTTATCCAGATAAGAGTCACACTAGGAATTTCTTCCATAAGTGAGAATGCACTTTGATGGTATGCATGAAGACCAGGTTTAGATACTTTATATAAGCCAACAATTTGACTTAGAATCAATTGAGAATCACCATAAACCTTTATATTAGAGCTTTGTACTCAGCTTCATTATTGGTACGAGGGTCTGTCAATGCATATGCATATCGTAGAATACCTCCTTCAAGAGATTCAACCAATACCAGCTTGAACTTGTTGTATTTTATCAACATAATTGAACTTCATGGAGGATGCCCCATCAAAGTAAAGTTCCCATTCTTTCTTTTGAATGTTGTTCATCAGAAAATGTATCATTCAGAGGAGAATATGCTGGAATAGGGTGTGCAACAAGAAAATTAGCGAAGGCCTGACCCTTGACTAATTATATATGTAATAGAAAATTGCAACAAGATAATAGCCCAACGGACTAATCTTCCAGATAGGATTGGTCTTGTCATCATGTATTGCAAAGGGTTCACTCGAGAGATCAAGTTCACTTTATGGATAACATGTAATGCGTTAGTTTTTGAACTACAAGGATGAGTGATAAGCAGTCTTTTGCAATTATCATCTCTATTGGCAAAAATCATTGGCTAAGATAGTCAAGAGCATTCTCTTTACCATGTTCATTATTTTGAGCAAGTAGGGCTCCTACTGATTCATCGAGTGCTACTATGTAAAGAATCAGAGGTTTTCTGGGAAGTTCACACTGAAGGATTAAGCAAATATTGTTGAATATCATCAAAGGCCTTTTGGCATGATGAATCCTAATGAAAATGGGTCTTCTTTTTGGCTAAGGCAGCAAAGGGCTGACATATGCTAGAGAGATTAGAGAGAAATCTTCTCAAGAAGACAAGTATTCCTTGAAGAGATCTTCATTGAGTCAAACTTTTCTATGGTTCCATTTGCTAGTAATAAACATTCACAAGTGTTCTAAAAGCCATATATTTTTCATCTTCTAGAGCTTGGTTATATCCTGATAGACCATCCATGAAAGAGAACATGGAATTTATAGCTATATTTATCATAATTTCTAGAATAGGAAGAGAAAATTCATCCTTATGACATGTTTTATTGAGATCTCTATAATCAACATAGATGTGAAGCTATCCATTTTTCTTACGGATAGGAATAATACTAGCTATCCAGGTTAGATACTGTTCTTCCCTAATGAAACCCACATCAGTTCATTTTTTTATTACCAATTGTTCTATACCAGGATGCATTCTTCTAGGTGTGGGAGAATCTCAGAACTAATTTTAAATTTGTGAGTTACGATTTTAGGAGATAAGCCAGACATTTCTGAATAACTCCATGCAAAATAGTCTCAAAATTATTGAAATACTTGGGTGATTTCTCAAATCATATGTTATGTTAATGATTTACTAATATAGGTAGGATGAGGATCACTATCCATCCCTATATGAATTTCAATGAATTCATTAATAGTGGATGGAGTTCCTTCCCCTATTTCAGGAGGAATGATAACTTCTTCTATAGAGATCATAGAATGAACAATTTTAAACTTTTTATTGGATTTCTCTTAGAAACCAAGACCTCGTTTGCTGTTATCGATTTTGTTTGCCAAAGTCTAGAGTATACCTTGGCATGTATAGAAGACCAATGATGTGAAATATTTTTGTTTGGTAGCTAAAGGTGAAGAAACTTGTAGGTTCATCAGAGAAGTCAGATTCACAATGCATCCTTACTTATTTATGTTCTATTAGTACAACATAGAGCATAGTATGAGTTTCTTTACTATCTTGGATATGATGTAAATGCTTAGTTTTGAGGGAAGATATCACATATGAAGTGAAAGAAGATAGATCTCGATAAGAGGAGAAATATTTACTTCTTTTTTAGATAGCTGATGTAAACCCAAATGAGGTCTGTAGAGTATCAAACTTGGGTAAGATATCTTCATTAGACTCCTCTTAATTGGATGTTGATAATCACATACATGTTGAATGACAGTTGGTCAAATATCTTCATCAGATGAAGCGTATTATAGAGTGATTTTTCCTTGAGGTAATATAGGAAAACTATCCTCAACATCAACTCTAAAAGAGATGGATTCTCAGCCTCGACTTCATCCTTCCTTGCCTTTTGGATGATAGAAGAGTAGGGGATAGAGAAACTTGATGAAAATCAGATGAAATTGATGTGAAAAAAGGAGTTTAGCCATAAAGAAGATGGTGAAAGAGAGTTCTAATGTGGGGAAAAAAATTTTCCTAAACGGGGGCCTGAAGTCCTATACTTGCTACTTTCAGCTTGATAAACTAACTAATTACTTCACTGAATTGCCATATCAACCATCACAATCATTCCTTGTGATTATAGGGGATTTAGGAGGCTAAGCTCAAGTCAAAGATGCAAAGGCATTCATTAGAATCACTTCCAATGCACATTGAGTGAGTAGTTAGTTCAGGTCTTTTTGTATGAGTTGTTCCAACATTTTTTTTTTGTTAGAGATGAAGCTCCCTTTTCAGGATTGTTCAGGACCACAGAACATGCAAGGGTTAAGGTCCCTTCATAAACATTCTTCTCAAATACAAGCGCATTTTCATTAAGTTAGATCAAGGGGATCGAGTCATTGATAGCTAGAAGAGGGAGGTTGGTCCAATCAATGAATTCAGTACACAATAAATGAATGAGAGACCTTTAATGAGATTGGAGCTTCGCTTAGATAGAGAGAGCTTCAAAGCAAAAGTATTCAATTCTGCTAAAAAACATATGAAGAAGTACCAGATGATGAAGGAATTTATGACTAAATTGACTAGATCTTGTGAATGAATTTCCATATTCTAAAGAAAGTAAGAAGCTAACCGAAGGCACACGAGAACAACTCTTTTCTCAGAGTCCCAACAGTCGCACAACCTACATTCATTGTTGGTCAAAGTGACAAAGCGATTTGTTTTGATCTCCTATTGCGTGATCAAACTCTAAAGTGCTCTTTCATGAAAGGGAAACTAGAGTTGGTGTGGTTAGCCCTAAAAGCAATCAATCCACTAAGAAAGGCACTAATAGCTATAGAAAATAAAAATAAGAAGCAGGGTATCCTACTATTGATCTTGTCCTTTGACTCTTTCATTCCTGACTTGAAAGGCCTAGATTCAAGCTAAAAAAGAGGATTTGATAGAGTTTTAGTGGATTCAATAGCTACCCATAAGTGCAAAATAATAGCTCCTTCTCCAACAACTGAGGCTTCTTAACTGACTCCATCACTAGCAACTTACTAGTGTCCTTATTGTTGGTATTCCTCCAACTAAAACTTTCTTTAGCAGTTCATAGTGAAAGTGATTAGTCTTTCCTTTTGACTAGTAGCCTATGGGCAGATTCACCTAACAACAAGTTGTGATAGTCAGTTTCTTTTTAGTTAAGGGCACGGGAAGGTATTGATAAAAGAGCATCTTCTTTAAGTGGTTCCTTCAGTACTAGTACTCAGCGACAGTAGTAAGCGAAAGGTTTCTTTAAATAAGCAACTCCCTTCAAATCTTATTATTTCATTCTAAGCCTACTTTAACTTGATTCATCCTTTTTTTATAGTCGAGAAAATAGCTTGACTATTATAATCAAATGAGTAGAGCTGGTTAGTCCAGTCCTGCTATTAGGGTGAAGTTGATAGATTAATGAAATTTTCCTTCAATCTAGTAAGCCTTGTGGAGAGCGGGTATCACACTCTATACGATTGTCATCTAAGTAAATAGATAGGGCAGATGAAGGGCGGTGGGTGGGATAAGAGAAGTAAGTAAGATAGGTGCGTACAACAAGAACTAAACTTGTGTCAAGTCATTTCATTAGTCCAATACATTGAGTGATCTTCCTTCTCATTGCTGCTAGTTAATCCCATTGATCTAGTGTCCCATTTGATCCACATGATCAAAGACTACCCCATGGATAATAGAAAGATGAAAAAAATGTAGGTGTTGCACTAATTTATTAGTTATTAGTTAGTTATTATTATTAGTTATTATTAGTTATTAGTTATTATTATTAATTTATTAATTTATTAGGTTTAATTTTATTATTAGTTTTTTAGTTTTATTATTTATTAATTTATTATTATTAGTTAGTTAGTTTATTTATTAGTTTAGTTATTAATTTTTGGTTAGTTAGTTTATTATTATTAGTTTTAGGTTTAGGTTTAGTTATTAGCTATTAATTTTTTAGTATTAATTTATTAGTTTATTAGTTTAGTTTAATAGTTTTTTATTATTTAATTTATTAATTATTAGGTAGTTATTAGTTAGTTTTTAGTTTTATAATTAGTTTATTAGGTTTTAGTTTATTAGTTAATTTTTAGTTTAGTTTTAGTTAGTTTAGTTAGTTTATTAGTTTTAGTTTATTATTATTTATTATTATTAGTTTAGCTATTAGTTTTTTTTAGGTTTATTAGTTTTTATTTTAGGTTTATTATTAGTTATTAGTTTTATTAGGTTTTAGTTTAGTTATTATTAGTTATTAATTAGTTATTTATTAGTTATTATTTTATTTAGCCTTATTAGTTATTTAGTTATTAGTTTTATTAGTTTTATTTATTAGTTAGCTTTGGTTAATTATTAGTTAGTTTATTAGTTTCTATTAGTTAGTTAATTATTTTTAGTTATTATTAGTTATTAGTTTTTATTAGTTTAGTTATTTATTAGTTAGTTTATTAGTTTATTAGTTATTAGTTATTAGTTATTAGTTAGTTTTATTAGTTAGTTATTATTATTAGTTATTAATTATTAGTTTTATTAGTTAGTTATTAGTTATTATTATTTAGTTTAGTTTATTAGTTTTTATTACTTCAGTTATTTGTTAGTTCTATTAGTTATTTGTTATTTAAGTTTTAATTAGTTAATATTAGTTATTATTAGTTATTAGTTTTAGTTTAGTTTTTAGGTTTTTAGTCAGTTATTAGTTTAGTTTATTTTAGTTTAGTTTTTTAGTTTAATTATTTATTAGTTTAGGTTTTATTAGTTATTATTAGTTAGTTTAGTTTATTAGTTTTTAATTATTAGTTTATTAGTTTATTAGTTTAGTTTTATTAGTTATTAGTTTTAGTTAGTTAGTTTTAGTTATTATTATTAGTTATTAGTTATTATTAGTTATTATTAGTTATTAGTTTATTAGTTATTATTAGGTTTAATTTATTAGTTTATTAGTTTTTATTATTAGTTTTATTAGTTTAGGTTTAGTTATTAGGTTAGTTATTTAATAATTTTATTAGTTATAAGGTTATTAGTTATTATTAGTTAGTTATTAGTTATTATTAGTTATTAGTAATTATTATTAGTTATTAGTTAGTTTTATTAGTTATTAGCTCAGTTTATTAGTTTAGTTATTTAGTTTTTTTATTTTGTTATTTAGTGTTCATTAGTTATTAGTTTTAGTTTATTAGTTTTTATTAGTTTTTAATTAGTTTAGGTTATTATTTAGTTATTAGTTTAGTTATTAGTCTAGTTATTAGTTTATTAATTAGTTATTAGTTTATTAGTTTAAGTTTAGTTAGTTAGTTTTAGTTAGTTTAGTTAGTTTTTTAGTTATTATTATTATTAGTTTTTTAGTTATTAGTTATTATTAGTTTAATTATTAATTTATTAGTTAGTTAGTTATTATTATTAGTTAGTTTATTAGTTTTTATTAATTAGTTTTTAGTTAGTTATTAGTTTTGTTATTATTTATTTTTAGTTATTATTATTAGGTTTAATATATTTATTATTTTTTCAATTAGTTATTAGTTTAGGTTTATTAGTTAGGTTTTCTAGTTAGTTAGTTTTATTAGTTTAGTTATTAGTCAATTATTAATAATTATTATTAGTTATTAGGTTATTAGTTTAGTTTTTATTATTAGTTTATTTAGTTTATTAGTTTTTTGGTTTTATAGTTTTAGTTTAGTTAGTTTTTATTTATTAGTTATTAGGTTTATTAGTTATTTATTTATTTTTAGTTATTTATTTATTTTAGTTTTATTAGTTAATTATTAGTTATTAGTTTAATTATTTTATTAGTGATTATTATTAGTTTATTAGTTTAGTTATTAGTTATTATTATTAGTTAGTTTTTTTAGTTTTGGTTATTATTAGTTAGTTTCATTAGTTATTAGTTTTGTTATTTTATTAGTTTTTAAGTTATTAGTTATTTTATTATTAGTTTTAGTTAGTATTTATTATTGGTTATTATTTTTAGTTTATTAGTTTTAGTTATGAAGTTTTAGTTATTAGGTTTATTAGTTTAGTTAGTTAGTTATTTAATTATTATTATTAGTTTTATTATTAGTTATTTGATTTATTAGTTTTAGTTTAGTTTAGTTATTAGTTTATTATTAGTTTTATTTACTTATTAGTTTTAGTTTTAGTTAGTTTTATTAGTTTTATTTAGTTATTAGTTATTAGTTTAGGTTTTATTAGTTAGTTTTATTTTATTAATTTTATTAGTTTATTAGTTTATTATTATTACTTTTATTTTTATTAATTAATTAGTTATTATTATTAGTTTACTAGTTTTAGTCTTATTATTATTAATTAGTTTAGTTAGTTAGTTATTAGTTTAGTTTATTATTATTATTAGTTAATTTTTTAGTTTTATTAGTTTATTAGTTAATTAGTTTTAGTTTTCAATTTAGTTTTTATTTGTTCAGTTATTAGTTATTAGTTATTAGTTAGTTAATATTAGTTATTAGTTTAGTTTAGTTATTTATTAGGTTATTATTATTAGTTTTATTATTTTAGTTAGTTATTTTAGTTTTATTAGTTATTAGTTTTTTTAGTTTATTAGTTAGTTATGAGTTTAGGTTTAGTTATTAGTTATTAGGTTATTAGTTTTATTATTTAGTTAGTTTATTAGATTCTATTTAGTTATTAATTTATTATTTTATTTATTTTAGTTAGTTTTATTAGTTATTATTAGCTAGTTATTAGTTTATTAGTTTATTAAATTATTATTATTATTATTATTATTATTATTATTATTATTATTATTATTATTATTATTATTATTAGTTAATTTATTAGTTAGTTATTAGTTAGTTATTAGTTTTAGTTATTTTTAGTTTTAATTTATTAGTTTATTTAGTTTAGTTATTAGTTAGTTAGTTTATTATTATTAGTTTTAGGTTTAGTTATTAGTTTAGTTAGTTTTTTAGGTTTATTAGTTTTAGTCCGTTAGTTTTTTAGTTTATTAGTTATAAGTTTAGTTTTTTTTTAGTTTTTTAGTTATTAGTTATTAGTTATTAGCTATTAGTTTAAGTTAGTTATTAACTTATTAAATTTATTAGTTTTAGTTTTTTTATTTATTTAGTTTTAGTTATTATTATTAGTATTATTATTAGTTATTAGTTATAGTTAGTTATTAGTTATTATTAGTTAGTTAGTTAGTTTATTATTAGTTATTAGTTATTATTATAAGTTCATTAGTTCTTATTAGTTATTATTTAGTTTTGGTTAGTTTTATTAGTTTATTAGTTTAGTTATTTCATTTTTTAGCTTTATTAGTTTATTAGTTTTTATTAGTTATTAGTTATTAGTTTAATTATTTTTTGATAGTAGTTAGTTATTATTTAGTTATTATTAATTATTAGTTAATTTTAGGTTTTAGGTTTTAGGTATTTATTATTAGTTAGTTATTTAGTTATTAGTTTAGTAGTTAGTTTAGTTATTATTATTATTAATTATTCTAGTTATTAGTTAGTTATTAGTTTATTAATTCTATTTGTTTTTAGTTTAGCTAGGTTATTAGCTAGTTTAGTTATTAAGTTTATTAGTTATTAGTTATTATTTTAGTTAGTTATTAGTTTTATTTTTATTATTAGTTATTAGTTTTATTATTATTATTAGTTAAGTTATTATTATTAGTTTTAGTTATTAGTTTTATTAGTTAATTTTATTTATTAGTTAGTAGTTATTAATTTTAGTTAAAAGGTTTAGTTATTTTTTTTTTTATTAGTTATTAGTTTAGTTTTATTATTAGTTTTTAGTTAGTTAGTTAGTTAGTTTAATTATTAGGTTTAGTTTTATTTATTAGTTAGTTTATAGTTTTTTATTAGTTTTTTATTTATTAGTTATTAGTTACTAGTTTGTTTATTATTATTTTATTATTTATTAGTTAGGTAATTATTAGTTTAGTTTTAGTTTAATTTTTGTGTTTGGTTTTATTTGTTAGTTTTATGTTTATTAGTTTAGTAATTTAGTTTATTATTATTAGTTTTATTATTATTATTCATCATTATTAATTAGTTTATTAGTTTTATTATTTGTTTAGTTTGGGTTTAGTTAGCCATAAGTTTAGTATTATTTTAGTTATTAGTAGTTTTATTATTAGTTATTAGTTTAGTATTTGTTTTATTATTAGTTAGTTATTATTAGTTTAGTTATTATTAGTTATTAGGTTTTTATTAGTTATTAATTAGTTATTATTATTATTAGTTAGTTAGTTTAGTTATTTATTTTAGGTTATTATTAGTTAGTTATTATTATTTATTAGTTATTTGTTATTAGTTATTAGTATAGTTAATATTTAGTTTTTTTAGTTAGTTATTAGTTATTAGTTATTAGATATTTAGTTATTTAGTTTTTATTAGTTTATTAGTTAAGTTATTTAGTTTTTAGTTTTATTATTAGTTATTAGTCTAATTATTAGCTAATTATTATTAGTTATTTAGTTTATTAGTTATTAGTTTTAGTTAGTTATTATTAGTTAATTAGTTTTCATTTATTATTTTATTAGATTATTATTATTAGTTATTAGTTTAGTTATTAAGTTATTAGTTATTAGTATTAGTTATTAGTTATTAGTTATTTTTATTATTAGTTATTAGTTTAGTTATTTTTAAGTTTTATTATAAATTTCTAGTATTTTAAGTTATTAGTTTAGTTATTATTAGTTAGTTAGTTATTAGTTATTACTTTTTAGTTAGTTAGTTATTATTTTAGTTATTAGTTTATTAGTTTATTAGTTATTAGTTTTTAGTTAGTTAGTTTATTAGTTAGTTATTAGTTTTTAGTTTGTTAGTTTATTAGTTAGTTAGTTTTAATTAGTTATTAGTTTAGTTTTTTTAGTTTTATTATTAGTTTAGTTATTAGGTTTTTATTTAATTATTAGTTATTAGTTTATAATTATTAGTTTATTAGTTATTAGTTATTGTTAGGTTTAGTTATTAGCTAGTTTTATTATTATTATTATTAGTTATTAGTTTTGTTATTATTAGTAGTTCTATTAATTAGTTAGTTATTATTAATTAGTTTTAGTTTATTAGGTTTTATTAGTTATTATTAGTTATTAGTTAGTTTAGTTAGTTATTTATGAGTTTATTTATTATTAGTTATTTTATTATTAATTATTATTATTAGTTTTATTAATTTAGTTAGTTTTTATTAGTTTAGTTTTATTATTATTAGTTAGTTAGTTAATAGTTTATTAGTTATTTAGTTTAGTTTAGTTATTATTAGTTAGTTTTTATTAGTTAGTTTAGTTTATTAGTTTTTATTAGTTATTATTAGTTAATAGTTTTAGTTATTAGTTATTAGTTTAGTTAATTTTATTAGTTGTTATTGATTATTATTATTAGTTAGTTTAGTTATTAGTTTAGTTTATTATAGTAATTTTTTTAGTTAGTTATTTTACGTTTAGTTAGTTATTAGTTATTAGTTTTTATTAGTTAGTCAGTTAGGTTATTAGTTACCTATTAGTTAGTTAGTTTATTAATTTATTAGTTTAGTTATTAGTTTTTATTAGTTAGTCAGTTAGGTTATTAGTTACCTATTAGTTAGTTAGTTTATTAATTTATTAGTTTAGTTATTAGTGATTACTTAGTTTAGTTATTTTTTAGTTTAGTTTTTTTAGTTAGTTTATTTAGTTTTAGTTATTATTATTTATTTATTAGTTTATAAGTTTTATTAGTTTTTTTAGTTTTTTTTAGTTTTTTAGTTATTTATTTAGTTAGTTAGTTATTAGTTATTATTAGTTTTTTATTAATTAGTTATTAGTTAGTTAGTTTATTTATTATTTAGGTTTTAATATTAGTTATTTAGTTATTATTAGTTTAGTTTTAGTTATTATTAGTTATTATTAGATTTTTAGTTTATTAGGTTTATTATTTAGTTTATGTTTTGGTTTTTAGGTTTTATTATTTATTATTTATTAGTTTAGTTATTATTAGTTATTTAGTTTAGTTAGTTATTAATAGTTATTAGTTATTTATTAGTTATTAGTATTAGTTAGTTTATTTGTTTATTAGTTAGGTTTTATTAGTATTAGTTATTTATTAGTTTATTAGTGTTTTAGTTATTTATTTATTAGTTAGTTATTTTATTAGTTATTAGTTTTATTAGTTTATTATTATTAGTTATTAGTTATTAGTTATTAGTTTATTAGTTTCATTTAGTTATTATTAGTTAGTTTTTAGTTTTAGTTTTAGGTTTTTACTATTTAGTTATTATTTATTAGTTAGTTAGTTAGTTTATTATTATTAGTTTTACTAGTTATTAGTTTAGTTATTAGGTTTTATTAATTATTAGTTTATTAGTTTATTAGTTTTGATTAGTTTATCAGTTTTATTAGTTAGTTTATTATTTAGTTTTTTTAGGTTTTATTAATATTATTATTTATTATTAGTTATTAGTTTATTTAGTTATTAGTTTATTACATTTTTAGTTAGTTTAGTCATTTAATTTTATTAGGTTTATTATTAGTTATTTTAGTTTTTTATTTAGTTTTTTATTAGCTTTATTATTTATTTATTATTAGTTATTAGTTTAGCTTATAGTTTATTAGTTAGTTAGTTATTAGTTATTATTTATTTTATTATTTGTTTAGTTATTAGTTTTTTAGTTTTATTAGTTATTTAGGTTAGTTATTAGTTTTTTAGTTTTATTATCTTATTAGCTATGTGTTTAGTTAGTTTAGTTATTTTATTATTAGTTATTATTAGTTATTAATTATGATTATTTTATTAGTTTTATTTAATAGTTTTTAATTAGTTGGTTATTTAATTATTTATTATTATTTAGTTTATTAGTTTTAGTTATTAGTTATTAGTTTATTAGTTATTAGTTTTTTTTTATTTAGTTATTTAGTTTTATTAATAGTTATTAGTTTATTAGTTTTTGGTAGATTTATTAGTTATTTATTTATTGTCATTATTTAGTTATTATTTGTGATTATTTTATTAGTTTTATTTATTAGTTTTAATTAATTAGTTATTTAGTTATTTTATTAGTTTAGTTAATTTTGTTATTATTATTATTTAGTTTATTAGTTATTAGTTTATTAGTTTTAGTTATTAGTTATTAGTTTATTAGTTATTATTAGTTATTAGTTTTTTATTTAGTTATTTAGTTTTATTATTAGTTATTAGTTTATTAGTTTTAGTTAGTTTTATTAGTTATTTATTTATTGTTATTATTTAGTTATTAGTTAGTTTTAATTTAGTTATTAGTTTAGTAATTTATTAGTTAGTTTTACTTATTATTAGTTTTAGTTTAGTTCTTTAGTTTTTTTATTTAGTTATTACTATTAGTTTTATTATTTTATTATTATTATTTATTAGTTATTAGTTTATTATTATTTTATTAGTTATTATTTAGTTATTATTATTATTTTAATTATTAATTTATTTATTAGTTAGTTTAGTTTATTAATTAGTTATTAGTTAAAGTTATTAGTTTAGTTATTTATTATTATTTTTATTAGTTTTTATTAGTTATTTATTAGTTAGTTAGTTTATTATTAATTTATTTATTATTTATTTAGTTATTAGTTTAGTTATTTTATTATTTATTATTAGTTTATTAGTTTTATTAGTTTTATTATTAGTTTTTAGCTAGTTTGTTAGGTTTTAAAGTTGTTTAGTTATTATTATAAATTTGTTTTTATTAGTTTAATTATTATTATTAGTTATTAGGTTTAGTTATTAGTAATTATTAGTTATTTAGTTATTATTAGTTAATAGTTATAATTAGTTAATAGTTTATTATTTTTTGGTTAGTTTATTATTAGTTTAGTTGTATTTTTTTAGATATTTAGTTAGTTTTTGTTAGTTATTAGTTTATTTTTTTATTTATTAATTTAGTTATTATTATTATTTTAGTTATTACTTTTTTAGTTTTAGTTTTATTAGTATATTATTATTAGTTATGTTTAGTTTTATTACTTTATTATTAGTTAGTTTTTAGTTTTAGTTAGTTATTAGTTTTAGTTAGTTAATAGCTTTAGTTCTTAGTTTAGTTTAGTTTCTTAGTTAGTAGTTCAGTTTTATTATTAGTTAGTTATTAGTTCTTAGTTATGTTTATTAGTTTTATTTAGTTATTAGTTAGTGAATTAGTTTATTATTAGTTTAGTTATTAGTTATTAGGTTTTAGTTTTATTAGTTAGTTTAGTTTAGTTATTAGGTTTTAATATTTTAGTTAGTTTAGTTAGTTTTTATGGTTATTAGGTTTTAATAGTTTTTATTAGTTAGTTAGTTTTATTAGTTTTTTATTAGTTTTATTAGTTTAGTTGGTTAGTTTATTAGTTTATTAGTTTAGTTTTAGGTAGCTTAGTTAGTTTAGTTTAGTTTTTAGTTAAGTTTTAGTTTTATTACTAGTTTTAGTTTTTAGTTATTTAGTTTAGTTAGTTAGTTTTTTTTAGTTATTAGGTTTAGTTTTATTAGTTTTATTTAGATAGTTTAGTTAATTTTATTAATTTTATTTTATTATTTATTTATTATTTTTTTATTATTAGATTAGGTTTTATTTATTATGTTTTACTTTTACTAATTTTATTATCAGTTTATTAAGTTTAGTTCTTATTAGTTTTAAAATTTTTTAATTATTAGTTTAGTTTATTAAATTTTTGTTATTAGTTTTATTATTATTTATTAGTTATTTTTAGTTAGTTATTAGTTAGTTTTTAGTTTTATTAGTTATTAGGTTTATTAATTATTATTATTATTAGTTTATTATTATTAGTTATTATTAGTTAGTTGTTAGTTTTAGTTTTTAGTTTTATTAGTTATTAGTTAGTTTAGTTTTTTTATTTTATAATTTGTTTTTAGTTTATTAGTTGTTAGTTTTATAGTTTAGTTAGTTAGTTAGTTAGTTTAGTTAGTTATTATTAGTTATAAGTTTAGTTTTTAGTTTATTATTAGTTATTAGTTATTAGTTTATTAGTTTAATTAGTTTTATTATTTATTAGTTTTTATTTTATTAGTTATTAGTTATTAGTTTTGTTAGTTAATTAGTTATTATTTATTTAGTTTTTATTATTAGTATTAGTTATTAGTATCATTAGTTTTATTATTTAGTTATTATTATTATTATTAGTTATTATTATTATTAATTAGTTATATTAGTTATTATTAGTTATTATTATTATTATTATTTTTTAGTTATTAGTTTATTTTATTAGTTAATGTTAGTTTAATTATTATTTATTATTATTAGTTAGTTTTTATTACTTTTTTATTTATTAGTCTAGTTATTAGGTTTTAATTATTATTAGTTATTGGTTATTATTATTTATTATTTGTTTAGTTATTAGGTTTATTAACTATTATTAGTTATTAGTTTATTAATTTATTTTGTTATTAATATTAGTTTATTTGGTTATTAGTTTTAGTTTATTAGTATTATTATTTTGTTTTATTTGTTTTTTTAGTTTAGTTAATATTTAGTTAATAGTTTTTAGTTTTTAGTTAATTATTATTATTAGTTATTAGTTTATTTTTATTATTTAGTTATTAGTTTAGTTATTTTTAGTTTATTATTATTAGGTTTTAGTTTTATTATTTAGTTATTTATTAGTTTAGTTTTATTAGTTTTAAGTTTCGTTTAGTTATTAATCTTATTAAGTTTTATTAGTTTATTAGTTTTAGTTACTTTATTAGTTATTAGTTTAGTTTTATAGGTTAGTTAGGTTATTAATTATCAGTTATTAGTTATTATTAGTTTTTTTATTAATATTAGTTTTAGTTTAGTTATTATTTTTAGTTAGTTATTAGGTTTAGTTAGTTATATTAGTTATAAGTTTATTAGATTTTTAGTTATTATTAGGTTTATTAGTTTTATTATTTATTTTTTTAGGATTATTTAGTTTATTAGTTATTAGTTAGTTATTATTATATAGTTTATAATTATTAGTTATTGGTTTTATTTAGTTTTATTAGTTATGAATTGTAGTTATTTTTAGTTATTATTATTATTTAGTTTTTAGTTATTAGTTATAGTTATTAGTTATTATTAATTTTTATTAGTTATTATTAGTTTATTGGTTTATTAGGTTTTAGGTTTAGTTTTGTTATTATTATTAGTTTTTATTAGTTATTAGTTATAGTTTTTAAGTTTATTATTATTTAGTTTTATTAGTATTTAGCTTATTAATTTTAGTTAAGTTTATTATTTAGTTTATTAGTTAGTTTTATTAGTTTAGTTTTTATTAGTTTAGTTTATTATTAGTTATTTAGTTTCTTTTATTAGTTTTTAATTATTACTTAATTAGCTAGTTATTATTAGTTTGTTATTTATTTAGTTATTATTAGTAATTTATTTATTATTACTTTATTAGTTATTAGTTTAGTTAGTTTAGTTAGTTTTTATTAGTTTTTAATTATTAGTTTATTATTATTATTGGGTTTTAATTATTAGTTACTAGTCATTAGTTAGTTTTAGTTAGTTTGTTAGTTTATTAGTTAGTTTCTTTAGTTATTAGTTAGTTATTATTATTATTAGTTAGTTATTAGTTTATTAGTTTAGTTATTAGTTTATTAGGTTTTTTAGTTTTTATTAGTTATGTAAGTTTTAGTTTAGTTTAGTTATTATTTATTTTAGTATTAGTTTATTAGTTTTATTATTATTATTATTTGTTAGTTTTATTTTTTTAGTTAATAATAGTTTTAGCTTTCTTAGTTTTTTAGCTTTTATTATTAGTTATTAGTTTTTATTAGTTATTAGTTTTAGTTTATTAGTTTTATTTATTTATTAGTTTTTTTAAGTTATTAGTTTTTAGTCATTATTAGTTTTAGTTTTAGTAGTTAGTTAGTTATTTATTTTATTAGTTTTTTTATTAGTTTAATTTTACTAGTAAGTTCAATTATGTAGTTTTATTTATTAGTTATTAGTTTAGTTATTTAGTTTATTATTATTAGTTATTTTGTTTTATTATTAGTTATTAGTTTATTTTTAATTATTATTTAGTTAATTTAGTTTAGTTTTTATTAGTTATTATTAGTTAGTTATTAGTTATTATTTTACTTATTAGTTATTAGTTATTATTATTATTATTAGTTTTAGTTATTATTTTATTTAATATTATTATTTTAGTTATTATTTGTTATTTATTTAGTTATTTTTATTTTATTTATTTTATTAATTATAAGTTTGTTATTGATTAGTTATTTAGGTTATTAGTTTAGTTTCTATTATTATTTTATTATTAGTTTTGTTAATTTTTTTATTATTATGAGTTATTATTATTATTAGTTTATTAGTTAGTTAGTTTAGTTATTATTATAAGGTTTAGTTTTTTATTATTAGTTTTATTAGTTTTGTTATTATAATTAGTTATTTTTATTAGTTTTATTAGTTATCAAATTTTATTAGTTTTAGTTATTTATTATTAGTTATTTGTTTTCTTACCTTTTAGTTTTATTAGTTATTTATTAGGTTTAGTTTTTAGTTTTATTAGTTCATTATTATTATTAGTTATTTATTATTAGTTCATTATTAGTTATTATTAGTTAGTTTTATTATTATTAGTTTATTAGTTAGTTATTTTAGTTATTATTATTTTATTTAGTTTATTATTATTAATTTAGTTTTATTATTATTATTAGTTATTTTTATTAGTTTTTGTTAGTTAATATGTTTTCTTAGTTTTAGTAATTTATTATTAGTTATTAGTTTTCTTAAGTTTTTAGTTTTATTTATTATTTATTAGGTTTAGTTTTAGTTTTATTAGTTTATTATTATTAGTTATTATTATTTTATTTAGTTATTAGTTATAGTTTTATTAGTTATTATTAGTTTTTTAGTTTAGTTTTTTTATTAGTTTATTAGTTACTTATTATTATTATTATTATTCTTATTAATTTTTAGTTTATTATTAATTAGTTATTTATTTTATTAGTTAGTTTTAATTATTAGTTATTATTATTATTAGTTTAGTTTATTAGGTTAGTTATTTGTTACTTATTAATTTTTTTTTTTTTCTTATTATTATTATTATTATTATTATTATTATATAATAATAATTATTATTATTAGTTATTATTTAGTTTTATTTTATTCAGTTTGGTTTTTTAGTTATTATTAGTTTATTAGTTAGTTTTTTTTTATTTTATTAGTTTAGTTAGTTAGTTTAGTTTAGTTATTAGTTTATTAGTTTTATTAGGTAGTTTTATTAGTTTTTAGTTTATTATTAGTTATTACTAACTTTTAGTTTATTAGTTATTATTAGTTAGGTTATTAGTTTTTTTTTAGTTTTTATTATTAGTTAGTTCTTATTATAAGTTAGGTTATTTTATTAGTTATTAGTTTTAGTTTATTTATTTAGTTATTAGTTTTAGGTTTTTATTATTAATTAGTTATTTAGTAGTTTTATTATTTAGTATTTTATTTTAGTTTATTAGTTATTAGTTTAGTTATTAGTTTTAGTTTATTAGCTTAGTTTATTTTAGTTATTAGTTTTAATTATTTAGTTTTTCTTATTAGTTTTATTAGTTCTATCATATTATTATTAATTTGTTAGTTTTAATTTTTTAATTTATTTATTTAGGTTTATTATTATTGTTATTTATCATTATTAGGTTAGTTTTTATTAGTTATTAGTTATTAGTTTAGTTATTAGTTTAGTTATTTAATTATTATTTTAGTTTTAGTTATTAGTTTTTTAGGTTTTATTAGTTTAGTTAGTTATTAGTTAGTTAGTTTAGTTATTTTTTATTTTAATTATTAGTTTAGTTATTAGTTATTATTAGTTTTAGTTTATTAGTTATTAGTTAGTTATTATTTAATTATAAGGTATTTATTAATTAGTTGTTAGTTATTATTATTAGTTTATTAGTTTATTATTAGTTATTATTTGATTATTATTATTTTTTAGTTTATTATTAGTTATTAGTTATTAGTTTAGTTAGTTTTTTAGTTATTATTATTTATTAGTTTTTTTATTAGTTATTACTTTAGTTATTTAAGTAGTTTTATTAGTTTATTTATTTAGTTTATTAGTTATTTAGTTAATTTTATTATTAGGGTTATCTTTTAGTTATTAATTTTTTATTAGTTATTTATTTTATTAGTTTAGTTATTTAGTTTAGTTAGTTATTTTATTAGTTATTAGTTAGTTAGTTTAGTTTTTAGTTTAGTTAGTTTATTAGTTAGTTTAGTTATTAGTTTTAGTTATTAGTTTTTATTTATTAGTTAGTTTTTATTAGTTTTATTATTTATTTATTTATATATTAGTTTATTAATGAGGTTTATTAGTTATAAGTTAGTTAGTTATTATTAGTTAGTTATTAGTTTATTAGTTTAGTTAATAGTTTTTATTAGTTAGTTATTATTTTAGTTATTACCTAAGTTTAGTGAGTTTTAGTAATTAGCTAGTTTTAATTATTAGTTAGTTTTATGATTTTATTAATTATTAGTTTGTTTTATTAGTTATTATTATTATTATTATTAATTATTAGTTTATTTAGTTTTATTATTTATTATTAGTTAGTTAGTTAGTTATTTTATTTAATTTTATTAGTTATTATTATTAGTCTTTTAGTTTAGTTTATTAATTAGTTATTAGTTATTTGTTTAGTTATTAATTTAGTTATTATTAGTTAGTTAGTTTTAGTTTAGTTAGTTATTTATTATTAGTTATTAGTTATTAGTTAGTTTAGTTAGTTTATTAGTTTTATTATTAGTTTATTAGTTAGTTAGATTATTTAGTTATTAGTTTATTAGTTATTAGTTCTTATTAGTTAGTTATTTAGTTTAGTTATTGTTAGTTAGTTATTATTAGTTATTAGTTAGTTAGTTTTTAATTTATTAGTTTAGTTTATTAGTTACTTAGTTTATTAGTTTAGTTATTAGTTATTTAGTTTTTATTATTAGGTTTTTAGTTTTTAGTTAGTTTTAGTTCTTAGTTTATTAGTTAGTATTTAGTTTAGCTAGTTTATTTAGTTAGTTTTATTTTATTAGATATTATTATTATATTAGTTTATTATAGCTTTTTTATTTATTAGTTTTTATTAGTTTATTATTATTATTATTATTATTATTATTAGTTATTAGTTTATTAGGATTATTAGTTTAGTTTATTTGTTAGTTATTAGTTAGTTTTAGTTTTTTAGTTTTATTAGTTATTTAGTTATTAGTTTTATTAGTTTATTTATTTATTAGTTTTATTAGTTTTTATTAATTAGTTTATTTATTTATTTAGTTATTAGTTTATTAGGTTTTAGTTAATTTAGTTATATAGTTTTATTAGGTTTATTATTAGTTATTTAGTTTTTTATTTATTTATTTTATTAGTTATTAGTAATTATTAATTATTATGAGTTATTAGTTTAGCTTTTAGTTTATTATTTTTTAGTTTTATTAGTTATTTATTAATTTACTATTTATTACTTATTATTAGTACTTATATTTATTATTAGTTAGTTTTTAGGTAGTTTATTATTATTTATTAGTTATTAGTTTTAGTTAGGTTAGTTATTATTATTAGTTTTATTAGTTATTTAGTTCAGATATTATTATTATTAGTTTTAGTTTATTAGTTTATTAGTTCATTTATTTTTTAGGTTTTATTATTAGTTAGTTTAGTTAGTTTTATTAGTTATTAGTTAGTTATTTAGTTATTAGTTATTAGTTTAGTTATTTAGTTTATTATTATTAGATAGTTTATTTGTTAGTTAATTTAGTTTATTATTATTATTAGTTTTTATTAGTTATTAGTTTATTAGTTTAGTTAGTTTTATTAGTTTTTAGCTTTTATTTAGTTATTAGTTTTTTAGTTTATCATTAGTTCATATTATTAGGTTTTATTAGTTATTAGTTAGTTTTAGTTATTAGTTATCATTAATTATTATTATTTTTATTAGGTTAATATTTTATTAGCTATTAATTAGTTATTAGTTTAGTTATTATTAGTTAGTTTGATTATTAGTTTAGTTTATTAGTTGTTAGTTTAGTTATTATTAGTTTATTAGTTTATTTAGTTTATTTAATAGTTATTTTTTGTTAGTTATTTTTTATTTTTTTATTAGTTATTATTATTATTATTATTATTATTATTATTATTATTATTATTATTATTATTATTATTAGTTTAGTTATTATTTAGTTATAAGCTTAAGTTTTTAGTTTAGTAGTTTTATTAGTTTTTTAGTTTTTTAGTTTAGGTTATTATTAGTTATTTATTTTATTAGTTTATTATTAGTTATTATTTAGTTTTTATTAGTTTTAGTTATTATATCTAGTTATTATTATTAGTTATTAGTTTAGTTTAGTTTATTAGTTATTAGTTTATTTGGTTTATTATTAGTTTTTATTAGTTAGTTAGTTAGTTTATTTTTTATTATTTATTAGTTTATTAGTTAGGTTTTTTGGTTAGTTATTAGTTATTAGTTATTAGTTTTATTTAGTTTATTATTATTAGTTATTAGTTAGTTATTTATTATTAGTTTAGTTTTATTAGTTATTTAGTTATTATGTTTAGTTAGTTATTATTAGTTAGTTATTATTAGTTATTAGTTATTAGTTTATTAGTTAGTTAGCTTAGTTTAGTTTGTTAAGTTATTTAGTTTTTATTAGTTGTTAGTTATTATTATTCATTTTAGTTTTATTAGTTATTAATTTAGTTATTAGTTATTATTAGGTTTAGGTTTAGGTTTAATTATTAGTTAGTTATTAGTTTAATTAGTTTATTATTACTAGTTTAGTTTTTATTAGTTTATTATTATTAGTTATTGGTTTTATTAGTTTAGTTATTAGTTAGTTATTAGTTTAGTTATTTATTTAGTTATTATTATTAGTTATAAGTTATTAGTTATTAGTTAGTTAGTTTTATTAGTTAATTTCAATTTTAGTTAGTATTTATTAGTAATTAGTTTAGTTAGTTTTTTTAATTTATTAGTTTTTTTAGTTATTATTTACTAGTAATTTAGTTTATTAGTTTATATTATTATTAGTTATTAGTTATTAGTTAATTATTTATTAGTTTATTATTATTAGTTAATTAGTTAGTTAGTTTTTATTAGTTTAGTTATTTATTTCTCATTATATTTATTAATTATTATTAGTTAGTTTAGTTAGTTTTCATTAGTTTATTAGTTTAGTTTTGTTAGCTACTTAGTTTATTATTATTTAGTTTTACTTTTATTATTTTTTAGTTTTTTATTAGGTTCAGTTTAGTTATTTAGTTATTATTAGTTAGTTATGAATATTATTAGGATATTAGTTATTTATTTTATTAGTTATTAGTTATTATTTATTATTAATTTTATTATTAGTTATTTAGTTTTTAGTTTTTAGTTATTAGTACTAGTTTATTAGTTTTTATTTAGTTTTAGTTATTTAGGTTTTTATTAGTTAGTTATTTAGTTTTTAGTTATAAGTTATTATTAGTTTTGTTATTTAGGTTATCAGTTTAGTTAGTTATTAGTTATTAGTTTTATTAGTTATTAGATATTAGTTTAGGTTATTAGTTTATTAGTTTAGTTATTATTAGTTATTTAGGTTTTAGTCATTAGTTATTAGTTTATTATTAATAGTTTAGTTTAGGTTTATTAGTTTATTAATATTTATTATTTATTAGTTAGTTATTAGATATAGTTATCAGTTTAGGTTTAGTTAGTTATTATTAGTTAGTTATTATTTAGTTATTAGTTAGTTATTAGTTATTAGTTATTAGTTTATTAGTTAGTTATTAATTATTAGTTATTAGTTAGTTTTATTATTTTTTAGTTATTATTGGTTAGTTAGTTTATTAGTTATTAATTTTATTAGTTTAGTTAGTTAGTTATTATTAGTTATTACTTTAGTTTCTTATTAGTTAGTTTATTATTATCATTAGTTTAGTATATTTAATATTAGTTATTAGTTTTTACTTAGTTTTTATTAGTTATCAGTTATTATTAGCTATTTATTTATTTATTATTAGTTTTAGTTATTAGTTTATTTTTCGTATTAGTTATTTATTTAGTTAGTTATTAGTTTAATTATTATTAGTTATTTATTAGTTATTAGTTAGTTTTTTAGTTAGTTTTTAGTTAGTTAGTTTATTAGTTAGTTTTTTAGTTTATTATTAGTTATTAGTTTATTTGTTTAGATATTTATTTTTTTAGTTTATTTATTAGTTTATTAGTTTTAGTTATTAGTTATTAGTTTAGTTTTATTAGTTTAGTTATTAGTTATTTAGTTTATAATTAGTTAGTTTTTTAGTTTTAATAGTTATGAGTTATTATTTGTTATTATTAGTTAGCTAGTTTTAGTTATTAGTTAATTAGTTATTTAGTTATTTAGTTTATTAGTTTAGTTTTTTTGTAATTAGTTTATTAGTTTATTAGTTTAGTTACTATAGTTATTAGGTTTATTAGTTAGTTATTTTATTATTATTAGTTATTATTAGTTTATTATTTTTTTTGTTAGTTTATTAGTTATTTTATTTATTAGTTTTATTAGTTTTTATTATTTGTTATTAGTTGTTTTAGTTATTATTAGTTATTATTACTTATTAGTTTTAGTTAGTTTTTATTAGTTAGTAATTATAGTTTTTATTATTAGTTATTACTAGTTTTAGGTTAGTTATTTAGTTAGTTAATTATTTTTATTATTATATATTAGTTATTAGTTAATTAGTTATTTATTTAGTTTATATTAGTTATTATTAGGTTTATTAGTTATTAGTTTTATTATTGGTTAGTTATTATTATTAGTTATTTATTATTATTATTATTATTAGTTATTATTAGTTTATTAGTTTAGTAGTTTCTTTTAGTTTGTTTAGTTTTATTAGTTAATTATTATAATTAGTTTTAGTTAATTTTTTTAGTTTTTTAGTTATTATGGTTATTTATTTGTTTAGTTATTAGTTATTAATTTTATTATTATTATTTGTTATTAGGTTTTTTTTGTTAGTTTTATTAGTTTTATTAGTTATTATTAGTTAATTAGTTTTAGTAAGGTTATTTATTTATTTGTTATTAGTTAGTTATTAGTTACTAGTTTTAGTTATTTATTATTTAGATTTATTAGTTTATAAATAGTTTTTTGTTACTTACTATAAATTTTATTTAGTTTTATTATTTATTATTATTAGGATTTTTAAGTTAGTTAGTTTTTAATTTAGTTATTAGGTTTAGTTTTTAGTTAGTTGGTTTTTTTTAGTTTATTAGGTTTTATTATTTAGTTATTTTATTTTATTAGTTATTTAGTTTAGTTATTTATTATTAGTTTTATTATTATGTTTAATTATTATTTTTATTATTAGTTGATTATTATTAGTTTTATTAGTTAGTTTTATTATTATTAGTTAGTAGTTATTAGTTATTTATATAGTTTTTATTAGTTTTAGTTATTTAGTTATTAGGTTTTAGTTAGTTCTTAGTTAGTTTTAATTAGTTATTTTTATTAGTTTAGTTTTTTAAGTTTTTTTTAGTTTTATTAGTTTTTTATTTAGTTATTTATTATTAGTTAGTTAGTTATTTATTTTTATTAGTTATTATTATTTAGTTATTAGTTTAGTTTATTAGTTTTTTATTAATCAATTTTTGTTTCTTAGTTTTTTAGTTTAGTTATTAGTTATTATTATTAGTTTGTTAGTTATTATTAGTTATTAGTTATTAGTTAGTTAGTTTAGTTTTTTTAGTTTTATTAGTTATTATTAGTTTTTTAGTTTAGTTAGTTATTTATTATTTAGTTAGTTATTAGTTATTAGTTTATTATTAGTTTTATTATTATTAGTTATTAGTTTAATTATTATTAGTTAGTTGTTAGTTTAGTTATTTATTATTATTACTATTATTATTAGTTAGTTTATTATTACTAGTTATTTATTAGTTTATTAGTTTATTAGGTTTATTATTAGTTATTAGTTAGTTATTAGTTTAGTTATTATTAGTTTATTAGTTTTAGCTAGTTATTAGTTTATTAGTTTTTAATTATTATTATTTTTTAGTTATTAGTTTTATAAGTTAATTATTATTTAGTTATTATTAGTTTAGTTTTAGTTTAGTTAGTTATTATTAGTTATTAGTTAGGTTATTTTAGTTATTATTAGTTAGTTTAGTTAGTTAGTTATTATTAGTTAATTAGTTTTTAGTTAGTTATTAGTTAGTTTAATTTATTAGTTTTAGTTTAGTTAATTATTATTGGTTTTAGTTTAGTTAGTTTTAAGTTTAATAGTTAAATTAATTTTATTAGCATTATTTTATACATTATTAGTTATTAGTTTTAGGTTTAGTTAGTTATGATTAGTTTAGTTTTTAGGTTTTTATTAGTTATTAGTTTAGTTTTTTAGTTATTTATTTAGTTATTGTTAGTTAGTTATTATGAGTTATTAGTTTAGGTTTTCATTATTAGTTAGTTATTAGTTATTAGTTTAGGTTAAGTTTTATTAGTTAGGTATTAGTTATTAGTTTATTATTTATTTTAGTTATTTAGTTATTAGTTATTAGTTATTATTAGTTATTATTAGTTAGTTTTACTATTAGTGTTAGTTAGTTTAGTTATTTTTTAGTTTATTAGTTTATTAGTTATTAGTTAGTTATTAGTTTAGTTATTAATTTAGTTATTAGTTTAGTTATTAGTTATTAGTTGGTTAGTTTTATTATTTTAGTTTTTTAATTATTAATTATTATTAGTTATTATTTTTTTGGTTATTAGTTAATTAGTTTAGTTTTTATTTATTATTTTATTAGTTTAGTTTATTTGTTTTTTAGTTTAGTTAGTTTTTATTAGTTATTTGTTATTAGCTTTAATTAGTTATTAGCTTATTATTATTATTATTATTATTATTATTATTATTATTAGTTTTAGTTATTAGTTTAGTTATTTATTAGTTTTATTTTTTATTAGTTGGTTTAGTTTTTATTAATTAGTTTATTTTGTTATTATATAGTCTAGTTATTTATTATTAGTTTTTTAGTATTGCTATTATTATGATTAGGTAGTTATTATTCATTTAGTTAGTTATTTAGATATTAGTTAAGTTTTATGTTTATTAGTTTATTATTATTAGTTACTTATTAGTTTATTAGTTTTAATTAGTTAATTATTTATTTAGTTATTATTAGTTACTTAGTTTTTAGTTAGTTATTAGGTTTAGTAATTAGTTATATTAATTAGCTAGTTTATTTAGTTTTATTAGTTTTTAGTTATTTAGTTTATTATTTTTAGTTATTATTAGTTATTATTTATTAGTCAGTTAGTTAGTTTATTAGTTATTTATTAGTTATTAGTTATTAGTTTATTAGTTAATTAGTTATTAATTATTATTATTATTTTAGTTAGTTATTAGTTTTATTATTTTATTAGGTTTAGTTTAGTTTTTTTGGGTTATTTTATTATTAGTTTTAACTAGAG
>JAKCPB010001767.1:15000-102011 GCA_021442155.1 Cymbidium sinense | reverse complement strand
TAGATTTTTTTAAAATTAGAGTAAAGGATATGTTTATGTTTATTTAGTTTATTTATTATTTATTTTAGTTTAGTTTATTTTTTTTACCTTTACTTAGGCTTATTTTTATTTTTATTTAGTTTAGTTTATTTATTTTAGGTTAATTTATTTTAGTTTATGTTTTTTATTGTAGTTTTTCTTAGGTTTAGGTTTAGGTTTAGGTTTTATTTTTATTTTTAGGTTTCAGTTTAGGTTATTATTTTATTTTTTTACACTTAAGTTTTAGGTTTTATTTTTTTTAGTTTAGGTTTAGGTTTATTTTTAGTTTATTTTCATTTATTTAGTTTAAGTTTAGGTTTAAGTTTACTTTATTTTAGGCTTAGGTTTAGGTTTTTTTATTTTAGTTTAGTTTATTTTAGTTTAGGTTTACGTTTATTTCATTTTTATTTTAGGTTTTTTTTTAGTTGAGGGTTTAAGTTTTATTTTTGGTTTAGGTTTTTATTTAATTTTTATTTTTTTATTTCAAGTTTATTTATTTTTATTTTAGGTTTAGTTTTTAATTTATTTAGGTTTTTAATTTTTTAGTTTAGTTTTGGTTTTTATTTATTTTAATTTAGTTTAATTATTATTTTTTATTTTATTTTCTTTTTAGTTTTGGGTTTAGGTTTAGATTAAGGTTTAGGTTTTAGTTAATGTTTTGATTTTATTTTATTTTTTATTTTATTTCAATTTAGGTTTATTTATTTATATTATTTTTAGGTTTTATTTAGTTTAGGTATAGCATTTTGCTTTTTAAGGTTTAGGGTTTAGGGTTTGTGGTTTAGAGTTGAGGGCTTAGGGTTTAGGGTTTAAGGTTTAGGGTTTAGGGTTTAGGATTTAGGGTTTAGGGTTTTGGATTTAGGGTTTAGGGTTTTAGGGTTAATGATTTAGGGTTTAGGGTTTAGAGTTTTTTAGTGTATATGGTTTAAGGTTTAAGATTTAGGGTTTATGGTTTTTAGGGTTTAGGATTTAGGGCTTAGGGTTTAGGTTTTAGGTTTAAGGTTTAGGATTTAGTTTAGGGTTTAGACTTTTTTGGTTTTAACAAGTCTCAAGTTTTAAGAGTGATGACATAGATAAAATGAGCACACATAAAGTAAATCAAAACCAAATAACTCATCTCTATAAAGACATAGTTCCATAAGCATTAGATTGGTCATTCTTGTTTCTCCATTTCCCATTAGAACCACAGGTAGACCACCACGTATCTCTATCACTCTTCCTCCATAACTCGACCATCACCTCCATATCCACCCACCCAGGTTTTATTATTTGCCTCCACTTCCAATTCTAGACTTTGGTTGATGGTGATGTTCCTGCATCAAGGTTCTGCCCATTCTTAGGGTTTAAGATTAGGTTTATGTTTAGGTTTATTAAGTTTTATGGTTTAAGTTTATTTTTTAATTTATTTATTTACTTTAGGTTTAGGTTTAGGGTTTAGGGTTTAAGGTTTCGATTTAGGGTTTAGGGTTTAAGGTTTAGTGTTTAGGATTTTAGGGTTTATGCTTTTAAGGTATAGGGTTTAGGGTTTAGGGTTTTTCACAGTGTAGGGTTTAGTGTTTAGTTTTTAGGGTTTAGGGTTTAGGGTTTAGGGTTTAGGATTTAAAGTTGAAGGTTTTATTTTTAAATTAAGTAAATGAGTAGGTTTAGGTTTATTTAGCATATTTAGTTTATTTTTGATTTATTTTAGTTTAGTTTATTTTTTATTTTTATTTATCTTATTTATTTATTTTAGTTTAGGTATTTTATTATAGTTTATTTTTTAATTGAGTTCAATTTTTATTTTGTTTTTTAGGTTTAGGTTTTATTTTTATTTTTAGCTTAAGGTTTAGGTTTTATTATTTTTAATGTTTAGCTTTTAGGATTTTATTTTATGCTTATCTTTAGGTTTTATTTTTTAGTTTAGGTTTAGGTTTATTTTTACTTATTTTATTTTATTTAGTTTAGGTTTAGTTTATTTTAGGTTTAGGTTTAGATTTTACATATTTTAGTTTAGGTTTTTAAGTTTATTTTATTATGTTTATTTTATTTTTATTGTAGGTTTAGGATTTTTTTAGTTTAGGGTTTAAGTTTTATATTTTATTTTTTTTTAGGTTTTATTTTTAAGTTTATCTTTTAGGTTTAAGTTTTATTTGTTTTTCTTTTATTTTATTGTATTTTATTTTATTTTAAGTTTAATTTTATTTTATTTAGGTTTTCTTAAATTTATCTTATTTTTTTAGTTTAGTTTAGGTTTTATTTGATTTATTTTAGTTTAATTCTTATTTTATTTTATTTTAGGTTTAATTTTAGGTTTAGTTTTAGTTTTATTTTATTTTATTTATTTTATTTTATTTAGGTATATGTTTTTTATTTATTTTATTTTTAGGTTTTATTTATTTTAGGTTTATGTTTTTAGGTTTATAGGTTTTAGGGTTTAGGGTTTAGGGTTTAGGGTTTAGGGTTTTAGGGTTTAGGGCTTCAGGGTTTAAGGTTTAGGGTTTGGGTTTAGGGTTTAGGGTTTAGGGTTTAGGGTTTAGTGTTTAGACCTTAGGGTTTAGGGTTTTTAAGGTTTAGGGTTTAAGGTTTAGAGCTTAGGGTTTGCTTAAGGTTTAGGGTTTGTTTATGGTTTTGGGTTTATGGTTTTAACTTTAGGTTTAAGGTTTTTTTAGGTTTATAGTTTAGGTTTAAGATTAATTTAGTTTTAGGTTTAGGGTTTAGTGTTTAGCTTTAGGTTTATTTTTTTATAGTTTAGGGTTTTAGGTTTAGTGTTTAGGGTTTAGGATTTAGGTTTAACTTAGGGTTTAAGGTTAGTTTAGGATTTATAATTTATTTTATGATTTAGGGTTTAGGGTATAGGGTTAGTTTAGAGTTTAGGGTTTAGGGTTTTAGGATTTATGGTTTTAGGTTTAGGTTTAAGTTTATGATTTAGGTTACTTTTAGGTTTAGTTTGGGGTTTAGTATTTAGTTTAGGGTTTTGGTTTTAGGTTTTAAAAAAAATTAATTATTAGGTTTATTTAGTTTATTTAGTTTAATTTTTTATTTATTTTAATTTATTTTATTTTATTTTTATTTAGGTTTATTTCTTTTTTTTTAGTTTAGTTTATTTATTTATTTTAGTTTAGGTTTTATTTTAGCTTATTTTTTAGGTATAGGTATAGGTTTAGGTTTATGTTTTTTGTTTAGTTTATTTTATTTATTTTATTTTTTAGGTTTAGTTTATTTTATGTTTAGGTTTAGGTTTAGGTTTAGGTTTTTTATTTTAGCTTTATTTTACATTTATTTTAGTTTAGGTTTAGGTTTATTTTTTATTTATTTTATATTATTTAGTTTATGGTTTAAGTTTAGTTTATTTTAGGTTTAAGTTTACGTTTTATTTATTTTAGTTTAGGTTTATGTTTAATTTATTTTGTTTATTTTAGGTTTATGTTTTTGTTTTTTATTTTAGGGTTTAGGTTTTCTTTTTAGGTTTACTTTTTAAGTTTAGGTTTTTATTTAGTTTTTATTATATTTCATTGTAGGTTTATTATAATTTTATTTTACATTTGGGTTTTATTTTATTTAAATATTTTATTTTTAGGTTTATTTAATTTTTTAGTTTAGTTTAAGTATTTATTTATTTTATTATAGTTTAGTTTTTATCTTATATTTTATTTTATTTATTGGTTTAGGTTTAGGTTTAAATTTTAGTTTGTTTATTAATTTATTAGTTTATATTTTTTTTTTATTTTATTTTTTAGGTTATTTGTTTAGGTTTAGGTTTAGGTGTTTAGGTTTAGGTTTTAGAGATTAGGGTTTTAGGTTTAAGGTTAAGGGTTTAGGGTTAGTTTAGGGTTTACAGTTTTTTAGGGTTTAAGGTTTAGGGTTTAATGTTTAGGGTTTAGGGTTGTAGGTTGGGGTTGCAGGTTTAGGGTTTAGGGTTAGTTTTATGGTTTAGGGTTTAGGGTTTAGGGTTTAAGGTATAGTATTTAAGTTTTAGGGATTAGGGTTTAGAGTTTTTTTAAAATTAACTAAACCAGGTTTAGGTTTATATTTATTTTATTTATTTTAGTTTATTTTATTTTTTTATTTTATTTTTAGGTTTTTTATATTTAGTTTAGTTTATTTATTTTAGGTTTATTTATTTTAGTGTGATTTTTATAGTTTATTTTTTTAGTTTAGGTTTAGGTTTATGTTTAGGTTTATTTTTTTAGTTTAGTTTTATTTTTATTTTATTTTATAGGTTTAAATTTTATTTTTTATTTTTAGGTTTAGGTTTAAGTTTTTATTTTATATTTTTAGGTTTAAGTTTTAGGTTTTTTCATTTTAGGTTTATTTTTATGTTTTATTTTTTTAGTTTAGGTTTAGGTTTAGTTTATTTTAGTTTAGGTTTAAGTTTATTTTATTTTCTCAATTTTTGGTTTTTCATTTATTTTTAGGCTTGTTATTTAGGTTTAGGTATTTTATTTATTCATTTTTAGGTTTTATTTAATTTAGGTTTAAGTTTTTAGGTTTCTAGGGTTTAGGGTTCAGGCTTTAGGCTTTAGGCTTTAGGGTTTATGGTTTTTTTTTTAAAATTTTTTTTTTAGGGAAACCCCATGTAGGGGTATTTTATTGCCAGAAAAAGAGGGTTACAAGGTCCTTAAAGGGGATAAACTCAAACTACAAACTGATCGACTAAGGAGTAAATCCTATCTAAGTACATCCAAAAGCAAAAGCAAGCATTAAAATAATCAAAAGATACAAGATGATTAACATTATAAGCTAAAGTAAGATTAAATCAATACTCACGGAGGATGTGGGAATGCATGATAATATGGAGCGACACAAAGAAGAAGAGAATCACCGGAAAGTTATAATGAGAGAGAGGTTAGAGCAGTTAAGGTAATACAGACAAAGGATAAAAAACAATATAATGAGAATGGTAGTAAGGAATGATAGAAGGCTGGCTCAATCACACCATGTTGGGCGATGCAGTATGAGCATCAAACTTATTGAAGGGTTACATCACATGAGCTACTACCTAACCAAAAGGGTGAGATCATCCACATCATAAACAAACTTGTGAGAAGGTAGCACCAGGTTGTTGATAGTCTTGTGAGCTTTATTACACCAAACCTAAGCAAAATCTTATCTAAATATAGAGGAAATAATGAGGGATAAGGAATCTCATTCAAGAAAATTATCATCAATATAGTCATCCCATGAGAATACATAAATATAAGAGAGTGAACCATCTTTCATGAAAAGCCATATCCAAAAAAAACAAAGACATATAATCCCTCCACAAGAAAATTGCAGAGGAGACAACTAGCGAAATCGCTAATCGACTATAATTCAATCATATGGTATATAAATGAAACTTTCAGGCGAGAAACAACCCCAATGTCTGGAGAAAGACATAGTAAAGGAAGAACATAGCCACACGAAGGATAACCAACAAAGAATACTTTAGAACAATAGACATTGATAATTGATAATCGGATAAAATAACAAGAAGAAAAAAAACGAATAAGCGTAAAGGCTCACAAACTATAGGAAGAGAGATAGGAATAGAAGTGAGGTAGCGGTCAGCGGAGAACATTAGCCTAGACATAAATAGGTCATTGAGAAAGCCAACCCCAAAAATAGCTAATGCAACAAAACCATAAGAAAAATCAACAAGTGGATTGAAATGAGTATCAACATTAGAATCCAAGAAACAGCAACAGTTAAGACAGCAACATCCAAGACAAAAAAAGGCAACAAATTGGGCATAAAACTCCTCAATCAGAGTAGACATGGCAATAGTAGATAACCAAATAAATAGAGCATAAAAGCGAGTTATCTGAGGCACCAACTCAGACAGAAATCACCAAAAACCATCACCATCGGACTGTAAGAAGACTTTCGCATGAGGCCACGAAATTACAACCAACAAAGAAGCCAACAAGGTAAAACAGGATAGTATATTTCAAGACAAGAAACAAACAAAATAGCAAAACCGGCTAACACCATGCCATAATGCCACTCATCCAGGTATAAGCATCAATAGATACAAGTTTGGCGAAAAAGATGGAAAAAATAGAAAAGGTAGATCAATGAGTTCCAATGATAAGCATAAAATAAACCAATAAGGGGTTCAAAGCAAAGTACCAAGCAATCGGCAACTTCAATAGAGACTTGAACAAAATAATCTAAAACCCCAAGGCGATAAGACAAGTATTAATCAGGACAAAGACAGGCGGTTAAAACCAACAAGTTGGCCAAGAGTCCACCCATAAACATATATAGATAAAGGAAAGGATAGATAATGAATAGCTCCCCACCACAAACCAATCCTAAGTGACATTAATCGGTCGATAGCGGGGATGCTTATTCACCATAATCCAATTACGCCAAGGATAATGACAATAATAATGGGTTGATCAATAACAATTATGCATATAAGATAATAAACCATCCGTAATAAAAAAAGAAGAAATCTATGGGAAAGCAGAACAGGATGAAAAAACAACATGTGTGATCAAAATAGGGTTGATATTAGTACAAACATTGGGAATTGTGGTTCAAGAGACAACCATAAATCTCAAAGCGGCAATATGTAAAGAGGACCCAAATAACAATGACTAGTATTGAAAAAGAATACAATTCCATTCGCAAAGAGATATTAGTAGACATGGAATATCAAGCAAAAACAATATAAGGAAAATTGCATTGGTGCTCAATAGCAGTCTAAGAAAACAATTCAATAGAGGTTGCTTAGTCACATTAAGCGGTATTAGGATATTGTGATAACCAATAGGCATATGGAATAAACCATTGGTTAGATATAGGCAGAACAAAAATATAGTCTTCAGGATTTGCATGACCTCATTAAAGCATGAAGGGTGAAAATAATTGCAGTAAAGACCAACATCATCCCAAATGTTAACAAAGCGAAAAGTGAAACGAAAAGGAGAGTAAACAGTAAGAACCAAAAGGGCGACCAACAAAATCCATTCTGAGAATAGGAGAAAATAAACCAAAAATAGTTAATCTTCAAACAAGAGTAATAAAAGCGAAAACCCAATCTTCCTCACGCAGAAAGAATCTCTGGGTTGAATGACAAACAATAATAAACTCCATCGGGATAAAAAATATAGTCGAAAGTTATGAGAATGCCGAGATTCCACCAAGATTACGCACAATAATAGGTCATAAGATGAAGGGAGGTCGGACTAAAACTGCAAAAATAGTCATAGCGGTGGAAGAAAATGAGGAAAACCCCACAATAAGATCTCACCAAAGGAACTCACGAGAAAATGGATTTCAAGAGAGCATCTTGAATGAGATCGAGATTCGATAAAGACAACAGATAAATATCATCAAAAGGGCCAAGAAGCCCATATGCGATAAATAAAGTAAAGGATAACTCCGAATATAAGAAAGCGTCATCTCAACATAATTCCTATCTTTGATTCTTGTATGCACATGTCAATGACCTTTTCAATGTAAATGCCAAAAATAGAGAGCCTCAAATGAGAGGAGCTATTAAAACACCAAGGCATGACACGATCCAGACACCAAGTTTTATCGTGTGAAGCATCCACAAATCAAAAGTAAGGAAGCATCTGAGATAAAAGATGAATGACGAGAAAACATCAAAATTTTATTTTTTATTTTTAGTTTTTTAAGTTGAGATAAGGAAACCCGAATTGTCCAAGTTAACCAGCAAATGTTTGGGTAAGGTGTGTTGATCAAAGAAGGTGATATCATTGGATCTAGCACCCAGATAGTAATTAAGCATTTCCTTCATGCCAAACATGTGTTATGTTAAAATTCAGTTGGGAAAGAAGAGATCTAGTTTGCTTGAGGAGGTAATACAATTCAGTGTTGCTCATCTTAGTGGAAGTCAAAAGATCAATCAGAAGAGCAGCATCCACCTCGATCCAAATATTGATCCAACCATTTTGGAGAAATCTCAAGAGCATAAGTTGAGAAAAAAGCGGTCACAGGAAAATAAGGGATAAGCAAAAGCACATAGGACTATACCCTTAGAATTCACGAAAATGCCACCACAATAGCCATTATGAGAGACAAAGCCATCGGTATTTAATAATATGATCAAGAGGTTTTCCAATAGACAATCTTGTCATTTGATAGGTTGATCGGCAAAATTATGCCCGGTTATTAGACAAATTTGACCTTTGAAATGTTTGTAATGAATGAGATTGGCTTTAAACAAGTCACTAATTTTGTTTTAGTTCTAGCAATAATCCTCATGGTTCATAGGGATCCACGGTGTTTTGCATCATTTACGTCCATCCATATGAACGGATAAGAGTGATATAACTTTAATGTGACCTTTGATAGTATTATCAAAATAAATTTCAAGAAGTTGGTATAAAGTAAGAGAGCCATTGAAATTGACGGTGTTAAAAGATCATCATACCAAATCCAAAGTTTAGAAGCAATGACCCCATTAGACATGATTAACATTCTCAATATGAAAACAACATTGACATTTAGAGGGTAAATGGAACCCTTTACCCCACAACAAGGAATCAGGATAAATTTTTAGCATGTAAGAATAGAGTAAGAAATAGGGATATTGTTATTCCAAAGTTTAGAGAATACATAGGAGAATCATGAAGAGTATCTTTAATGTGGAGCCACACATTTTTAAGGTTGAAATCACCATTATGAGAGAGCTTAAAGAGAATATGATCTTGATTTTGAGGAGTGATAGGAATAGTAGTAACCATATTCAAGAAAGTAAGAGGGATAAAATCAGCAAGCTTATTATTGTTCCACTTATTGTTATGCCAGAAAGAGTTTACTCTAATAGCGGAAGTGGAGTGGGTATGGAGTAAGTCATCCATGGAACCACAACCACTCCAGTTATCTTGCCAAAAGAAGAGGTGCAGTTGATGCCCCAAAAAAATTAGGGGATCCCATTTATAGAAGTCTTTTCCACAGAGTGCTTAAAGGGACAAGTGAGGGGTGCTTACACAATATTCATGAAATTAGCCGAGGCGTGATTACTCTAAAATTCCACCAGTTTATAGGAAAAGGCATTGATAGCTTCTTTAATGGATTTACAACCAAGACCACCTTCATCAAAGTGCCACAACTTTTAAACCAAGAGGTCGGTGCATTTTTTTAGAAAGGTATTGCGAAAAATTTATTTAAGGCGCTATTACGTTGATGCTAGAGATGGTAATGGTTTGGTTTAAATGAGATATAAAGGCATGGAATTAAGTGCTCTTTATCAAGGTTAGCCTACCACCAAAAGAGAGTAAATAAATTCCCAAACCAAAATTTTATTAGAAATTTTTTGAATAAGATCATCAAAAAGGTGAGATCTTTTATTTTAAAAATGGAGCCAGGGTAATTAATGGGAAATTGACTTTGCTTAAAATTAGTAATTGGAGATTTGATTCAATCTATTAGAGGAATCTTCGAGGGAATAAAATAGCATTTTTATCATTAAGGAAGAGACCACTAACTTTGCCAAAATCATTTAAGAGATTCTTAATATTTTGACATGTTGAAGGGAGGCATTAAGATTATAAAATCATCACAAAGCTAAGATGAAACAGGAAACCACCATGAGTTTAAAAGCCATGTTAGGTTTTTTGATGAAAAGGTCATTGAGGCTTCTCGAAAGATATTCGATGATAAAAAGAGAAGGAGAAAGGGGGTCGCCGCAAACCATGGCTCGAAGAAAAGGGACTCACCATTTAAGATGACAGAGAACCCAGATGTTAGTGATACAACTTTTGATAATCCGAATAAAATGATTAGAGAAACCAAACAAATGCAAGATTTTGAAAAGGAAATCCCACGAGAGGTTGTCAAAGGCTTTAGAGATGTCCAGTTTGAAGAGCATATTACCTCCTCTAGAAAATCAATGTCATGAACCAGTTCTTGGCGAGGAGAATATTATCGAATATGGCTCTATTTTTAACAAAACCAATTTGGTTAGGGAGATGATTTTATGAAGCGAGGGGACTAATTCTATTATTAATTAGTTTAGCAATGAGTTTTGGAAAAGGTACAAAAAAGTCACGAGATTGAATTGATGGTTTTAGGAATAAGGATAATAGAAGTACTGGAAAAATATCTGGGAATAGAGCTGCCATCAAAGAAATCAATAATAGCATTAACAAGATCAAATTTAATAAAAGGCCAACAATGTTGAAAGAAAGAGTGGAAACCATCGGGACCAAATAGCGTCATTGTTCATGCTATTGAGAGTACTAATCTTCTTACGAGGGGCGCATAGTGAGCAAATGGTTATCCTCATTGGTATCATCATAGAAGAGATAAGATGGGTGTTGGAGGGGTTTCTAACGATGGGTTAGAATTTAATAAATTTTGAAAGTGATGTATGAGAATCCTTGATTTCATTTAGTTATCGACCACCATTATTCTTAATTTTCTTAATCGAGTTTAGAGCTTTCCGTTTATTACAAATAGCATGGAAATACCTAGTGTTTCGGTCACCCTCAGCAATATATTTGCTAGCGGCTTTTTGATGCCAATAGGTTTCCTCCATATTTTGGTAGTTAATCAAATTATCTTTGGCAGTGCTCAACTCTTCAAGCAGGTGGGTTAAGACAACCTCTTCAAGTGAACAAACCACTTGTTCCATAGCTTTAAGATTTGGAGGTTTTAAAAATATGCTTGTTCCACCAATTGAGGTTTTGTTTAAGCCTCTTGAGCTTAAGCCAAAGCGAACCATGCTAGAATTATCTGGATGAGCAGGCCATCCAGGTTGGTGAAACAAAATTGTGAAATCACCATGTTGGGTCCACATATTTTGGAAATGGAAAGATGAGGGAATAAGAGGGTTAGTGGGGGGAGTTTTGATAGAGATCAAAAGAGGGGCATGATCAGACAAAGTTCTGCTCAAATGTTCAGAGGTGAGAGGCCATTGATTAAGAGAATTAAAGAGGACCCTCAAAGTCTAGAGTTTTGCCATGTCAGACCACGAAAACCAATGTCAATCAATCAGTTGCAATCAAGGATCATATTAGAAGTCTTCCATGGAATGAAGGTTAGGAGAACATCCTCCCCTCCTTTCGAAGAAGCGCAATGATAGTGTTGAAATCCCCCAACCAAAGTAGGATAGCGAGGCAAAGGTTCTTAAATGATTCCATAGGATGTTCCTAGGCTATTACAAGAAGCATAGATAAATGAACCAAAAGCTAAAAAAATCACTAAAGGAGATTTTGACATTAACCAATTGATCAAAATCATCAATGATGGTGATAGAATTATCCCAAAACACCAAATTTTGTTATTAAGATTGAAGAAGAAATTTTGAAATCCAAGCGATCTAACAAAGGCAATTTTGGAAGAGAAATTTAATAAGAAGTTTGATGTTATGAGAGCGGCGAGGCTCTAACAGTTCGGACAAGGAGTGTCCCACAACCCGGATATTCCAAATAAGAAAATTTATCATAATAAAAGTAAAGATAGAAAAGGAAAATGAAGAAATGAAGAGAGGGACATAATTATTTATGAGGTGTAAGGGAAGAACGTGTGGTTCTAGTGAAATTATTATTAGATATTTTGGCTTTGTAAGATTTTTTTTAAAGAACAGTTTGGAAAGGTCTATCAGAATCCAAAGTATCTCCATCAGAAAGGGATTGGTTTTTGTTTTCTAGAGAAGGAGCAATATCAATCAATGTTTTAGTGGTGATTTCTCCTTCTTGATCGAGTTAGGATGAGAAATTTGGATAGCGAGTATCACTCTGTAGAAAGGGGAGGTTCTTGCACCATTAGTAGTGCAAATAACATTTTCATTACCATGATGCATAGTGGTTTTGGTGCAAGGGATGATCAATGTTAAATTTCCATTCGATTGTCATTAAGTTTTAAATTAAGCAAATCATGAGAATATATATAGTAGGAGAAGTGCTAGGTAAGTTGGCATTAGTCGTCCTCAATAGTAGTATGTATACACCGAATGTTTTCATTTGGCAAATCAATAGGTACTAAGGGGTGTAGGAGGGTGTATTCCATTATGAGTAGCTTTTGGCACATAAGCTAACTTAGTGGTTTTCCTGTTCAGAGTGTCACGTGAAATATTCTTTTTTAAGGTTGGGGTGTAGCACAAAGCATTTGTATGATCATGGCCATGGATCTTGGTGGGAACAAAAGGGGAAGTTTTCAAATTCAACTTTTGATTGTATCCAAATTTTTTGAGCCAATCCAAACTTCTTTGGGGTATTTTTTAGTAATGTCAATTTCAACCAAGATGAGTGCGAGATGGTAGTTCTAGTGGCGGTGGCTTGATCAATTTGAAGGGTCTACCAAAATGAGCAACAAACAATACTTGATGAGTAATATAGTGAATTCTCATGTTTGGGAAAGCAAGCCATAGAGGAACAATAGGGATTCTTCCTTGACATCAAAAGGGGGGACCATTTCAAGAGATGCATTTGGCAATTATACACATAATAAAGGCGGCAGAGAGAGTAATCTAAATCATTTGATAATTGAATGAGGATGTCGAGGATCAAGTAGTCCAATAGTGAAAACTCCGAGCTTTAAGCTATGGAAGAAGGATCGGATGTTATCTAGTAGGGCAGAGAATTTACCAACTAAAGAGAACTCATAAGGCTAATTTCTCACACATTAGAACACATGACGAGCAATCCATGAAAGGATGTAGAGATTAGATTAGCGAGGCATTAGTACAAGGAGTCTTACGAAAGAGCATCCTTAAAGGTCTTCTGATGTGATAGGATCGAGTACCTTTAGGATTAGTGGTTTTAGTGCATCAGAAGCGGAGTTGGACATGGTGAAGCCTCGCCATTAAATCGGTGAGAATCACATAAGCTACCGAGGATGCTAATGAACAATTTGGCATGACTCATCGAGGGGAGGCCAAACCCATGAAAGAGCAAATGAGGGCAAAATTGCCAGAGAGGAGAGGCGTGTTGGGTCTTAGGGTTTTTTGGGTTTAGGTTTATGGTTTAGGGTTTAGGGTTTAGGTTTAGGGTTTAGGTTTAGGCTTTATGGTTTAGAGTTTAGGTAGGGTTTAGGTTTAGGTTTTAGGGGTTGTAGGGTTTTGGGTTTACCATTGGTTTAAGGGTTTAGGTTAATTTTAAGGTTTAGGGTTTAGGGTTAGGTTTGTTTAAATTAAGTAAATTGGCAAGTTTAGGTTTATTTAGTTTATTTAGTTTTTTCTTATTTTATTTTATTTTATTTTTTTATTAATGTTGTTTTATTTTAATTTAGTTTAGTTTAATTTATTTTCTTATTTCTTTTTTTATTTTTTTTAGTTTAACTTTTAGGTTTAGGTTTATTTTTTAGTTTAGTTTATTTTATTTTTTAGGTTTAGGTTTATTTTTTTTAGTTTAGGTTTAGGTTAATTTTTTATTTTATTTTTTTAAGGTTTGGTTTAGGTTTTTTTTTATGCTTATTTTTTAGGTTTATTTTTTAATTTAGGTTTAGGTTTACTTTTGGTTTATTTTATTTTATTTAGTTTAGGTTTAGGTTTAGGTTTAGTTTATGTTTAGGTTTTATTTATTTTTATTTATTTTATTTTGGTTTAGGTTTAGGTTTTTTTTTTTTTGTAGTTTAAGGTTTAGTTTCTTTTTAGTTTTGGGTTTAGGTTTTTTAGGTTTTTTTTAGATTTATTTTTTAATTTATTTAGGTTTTATTTTATTTAGTTTATGTTTTATTTATTTATTTATTAGTTTTTATTTTTTATTTATTTTTTCTTTTTTAGGTTTATGTTTAGGTTTAAGATTTTGTTTATGTTTATATTTTATTTTATTTTATTATTATATTTTAGTGTAATTTTAATTTATTTTTTTTATTTTTTTTAGGTTTAGTTTATTTAGTTTTGCTTTTAAGTTTTTAAGGTTTAGGGTTTAGGTTTAGGTTTAGGGTTTATTGGGTTTAGGGTTTAGGGTTTAGGATTTAGAGTTTTTTGGGTTTAGGGTTTATGGTTTTAGGTTTTAGTTAGGTTTTAGTTATAGGGTTTAGAGTTTTAGTTTAATTTTTTATTTATTTATTTTAAAGGTATATTATATCTTGTTTTTGATTTTTTTAGGTTTAGAGTTTTTTTAAGAAATGATTAGTCAAAACCAGATAATGATTTTTATATTATATATTTATTTTATTTCTTATTATTAGTTTAGTAGTGGGATCCTTCATATCTTATTTTTATTTTTTATTTTATTTTTTTATTTATTTTAGTTTATATTTATATTTAGTGATGTTATTAGATTTTATTATTTTTATGGTTTAGGTTTAGGTTTAGGTTTATTAGGTTTTAGGGTTTTGGTTTATTTTAAATATTTTTTTTGGTACTTTCTTAGTTTAGGTTTAGGTTTTAAGGTTTAGGGTAAGGCTTTAGGTTTTAGGGTTTAAGGTTTAGGGTTTGAGGATTATTTTTTTTAGTTTAGGGTTTTAGTTGGTTTAAGTTTAGTTTTAGGTTTAGGGTTTAGGGTTTAGGTTTTAGGTTTTAGTTTAGGTTTAAGGTTTAGGGTTTATTTAGGGTTTTAGTTTAGAGGATTTAGGTTAGGTTATTTTTTTAGAGGTTTATTTTATTTATTTTTGTTTAGGTTTATGGTTAGTTTAGGGTTAGGTTAGTTAGTTTAGATTTGGTTTAGGTTTAAGGTTTATTTTTAAAAATAAATAAAGGTTTAGTTTATTTAGTTTAGGTTTAGGTTTAGGTTTATTTATTTTAGTTTAGTTTACTTTATTTTATGTTTATGTTTATCTTTATTTTGTTTATTTTTAGGTTTAGGTTTTTTTTTTAGTTTATGGTTTAGGTTTATTTATTTAGGTTTATTTTAGGTTTAGGTTTATATTTAGTTATTTTATTTTATTTAAGTATCTTTTATTTTTATTTTATTTAGGTTTTAATTTTAGGTTTATTTTATTTTTTAGCTTAGTTTTTTGGTTTTATTTATTTTTTTTATTTTATTTTAGTTTTATTTTTATATTATTTTATTTTAGGTTTTAGTTTAGGTTTAAGTTTTCTTTAGGTTTTTTATTTTTTTATTTTATTTTATTTTATTTTATTTTTGATTTTTTATTTATTTTATTTTAGGTTTATTTAGTTTAGGTTTTAAGGTTTTAGTTTAGGTTTAGGGTTTAGATTTGGGGTTTTAATTTGGGTTTAGTTTGTAAGATTTAGGGTTTAGGATTTAGGGCTTGGTTTTAGGGTTTTAGGTTTTTAGGTTTATGGTTTTAGGTTTAGTTAGTTTAGGGTTTTGGGGTTTAGGGTTTAGGTTAGTTTATTAATGGTTTATGGTTATGGTTTTTTATTTTTTTTATTTTTACATTAAGTAAATTGGTAGGTTTGAGTTTTCTTAGTTTATTTTTATTTATTTTCTTTTTTATTTTATTTTATTTAGATTTTATTTAGTTTTTATTTAATTTTATTATAAGTTTATTTTATTTTAGGTTTAGTTTTATTTTATTTAGGTTTTAATTTTTTAATTTAGTTTTCATTTTATTTATTTTTTATTTTATTTTAGTTTTTTTTTATTTATTTTATTATTTTAATTTTAGGTTTAGGTTTTTAAGTTTAAGTTTAGTTTCTTTTTTATTTTTTTTATTTTATTATTTTATTTTGGTTTATGTTTTTTATTTATTTTATTTTATTTTATTTAGTTAGGGTTTTTTATTTAGGGTTTAGGTTTTAGTTTTAGTGTTTAGGGTTTAGGTTTATTATGGTTTAGGGTTAGTTTTAGTGCTCAGTGTTTAGGGTTTAAGGATTAGGGCTTAAAAATTAGGGTTTAGAGTTTAAGGTTTTTAGGGTTTGGGGTTTAGGGTTAATTTAGGGCTTAGTGTTTAGGGTTTTTTAAGGTTTAGGGTTTAGGGTTTAGGTTTGGGTTAGCTTTAGGGTTTAGGATTTAGTGTTTTATTTTTTATAGGGTATAGGTTTTTTAATTAAATTTTTGGTTTGGTTTATTTAGTTTATTTTATATTTTAATTTAGTTTAGTTTAATTATTTATTTTTTACTTATTTTAGGTTTTTAATTTTTATTTTTTAGGTTTTATTTTATTTTATGTTTATTTTTTAGTTTAGTTTTATTTTTATTTTATTATTTAGGTTTAGGTTTTATTTCTTATTTTTAGGATTAGGTTTAGTTTTTTTATTTTTTTAGGTGTAGGTTTAGGTTTTATTTTAGGTTTATTTTTAAGTTTAATATTTTAGTTTTGTTTAGGTTTTAGTTTAGGTTTAATTTATTTTAGGTTTAGGTTTATTTTATTTATTTAATTTAGTTTATTTTTTTGATTTAGGTTTAAATTATTTTTATTTTAGGTTTAGTTTTTTTTTTTATTAGTGTTTAAGTTTTATTTTTTATTTATTTTTAGGTTTTATTTTTAGGTTTATTATTTAAGTTTGGGTTTTTATTTAGTTTTTACTTTTATTTATTTTAGGTTTATTTTATTTTTATTATACATTTAGGTTTTTTATTTTTAGGTTTATTTTCTTTTTTAGTTTAGTTTTGGTTTTTCTTTATTTTATTTTAGTTTATTTTTTATTTTTTATTTTATTTTATTTTTACGTTTTGGTTTAGGTTTATGTTTGGGTTTAGGTTTTGGTTTTAGTTAAGGTTTTTATTTTATTTTATTTTATTTATGTTTAGGTTTCTTTATTTTTTTTTTTAAGTTTTTATTTCACTTTGGTTTAATTTTTTAGGGTTTAGGGTTTATGATTTAAGGCTTAGGGTTTAAGGTTTAGGTTTAGAGTTTAAGGCTTAGTGTTAGTTTAGGGTTTAGGGTTTAGGGTTTAGGGTTTTAGGTTTCGGTTTAGGGTTCAGGTTTTACTTTAGAGTTTATGGTCTATGGTGTTTTTTAAGAGAGAACAAATTCAAATTCAAAATTTCTTTTTTAATTTCATCATAAGTTTAAGTTTTCTAAGAGATAGCGGACATAGATAAAAATGAACATGAGCAAATAAACTGGGATAACTACAAATCTCTATTTGTAAAGACACAAGTCTAAAGTATATCACATTGGTTGTTCTTGATTTCTAGTTCCCAAAAGCGCACGGGTAGTGGGATCCCCATCATATCCTCAATTTCACTCTCTGTCACCACCATGTCTATAACCTCACTCCCCTCCAGCATACCATTCTTTATGACCACCTCCAGATCCCCACCACCATGATAAGCTTTGCATCCCCGGACTGATATTTAGTTTGATGAAGATGTTCATGTCAAGGTTATTTCTTAGGTTTAAGTTTAGGTTTAGGTTTATTAAGTTTTAGGGTTTAGGTTTTTTCTAAATTTATTTAGTTACTTTTGGTTTAGATTTAGGGTTTGGGGTTTAGGGTTTAGGGTTTAGGGTTTAGGATTTAGGATTTAGGGTTAGGGTTTAGTGTTTAGGGTTTAGGGTTTAGAATTTATGCATTTATGGTATAGACTTTAGGGTTTAGGGTTTTAGGGTTTAGGGTTTAGGATTTGGACTGGTTTTTAATTAATGTAGGATTAGGTTTATTTAGTTTATTTAGTTTAATTTTTATTTATTTTAATTTATTTTTATTTTTATTTTTATTTTTATTTAGGTTTATTTCTTTTTTTGATTTAGTTTAGTTTATTTATTTTAGTTTAGGTTTTCTATTTTAGCTTATTTTTTAGGTATAGGTATAGGTTTAGGTTTATGTTTATTTTGTATAGTTTTAATTTTATTTTAGTTTTTAGGTTTAAGTTTTATTTTTTTTCTAGAGTTTAGGTTTAGGTTTTTATTTTATTTTTGTAGGTTTAGGTTTTAGGTTTTTATTTTAGGTTTATTTTTACATTTTATTTTTTAGTTTAGGTTTAGGTTTATTTTTTATTTATTTTATATTATTTAGTTTATGTTTTAGGTTTAGTTTATTTTAGGTTTAAGTTTAGGTTTTATTTATTTTAGTTTAGGTTTATGTTTAATTTATTTTGTTTATTTTAGGTTTATGTTTTTGTTTTTTATTTTAAGGTTTAAGTTTTCTTTTAGGTTAACTTTTTAAGTTTAGGTTTTTATTTAGTTTTTATTATATTTCATTGTAGGTTTATTATAATTTTATTTTACGTTTGGGTTTTACTTTATTTAGATTTTTTTATTTTTAGGTTTATTTAATTTGTTTAGTTTAGTTTAAGTATTTATTTATTTTATTATAGTTTAGTTTTTATCTTATATTTTATTTTATTTATAGCTTTTGGTTTAGGTTTAGGTTTAAATTTTAGTTTGTTTTATTAATTTATTGAAGTTTATATTTTTTTTTTTTTTTATTTTTAGGATTTATTTAGTTTAGGTTTAGTTTTCTAGGTGTTTAGGGTTTAGGTTTTAGAGATTAGGGTTTTAGGTTTAAGGTTAAGGGTTTAGAGATAGTTTAAGGTTTACAATTTTTTAAGGTTTAAGGTTTGGGGTTTACGGTTTAGGGTTTAGGGTTGTAGGTTGGGGTTGCAGGTTTAGGGTTTAGGGTTAGTTTTATGGTTTAGGGTTTAGGGTTTAGAATTTATTATTATTTAGTAGGGATTAGGTTTTTTTTTTAAAATTGATGGTTTAGGTTTAGTTCTCGATTTATTTTTATTTATTTTAGTTTATTTTATTTTTTTAATTTTTATTTAGGTTTTTATATTTAGTTTAGTTTATTTATTTTAGGTTTATTTATTTTAGTGTGATCATTTATTTTAGTTTATTTTTTAAGTTTAGGTTTAGGTTTATGTTTATGTTTATTGTTTAGTTCAGTTTTATTTTTATTTTATTTTATAGGTTTAAATTTTATTTTTTATTTTTAGGTTTAGGTTTAGGTTTTTATTTTATATTTTTAAGTTTAGGTTTTAGGTTTTTTTCATTTTAGGTTTATTTTTATGTTTTATTTTTTTAGTTTAGGTTTATGTTTAGTTTATTTTAGTTTAGGTTTCAGTTTATTTTATTTTCTTAATTTTTGGTTTTTTCATTTATTTTTAGGCTTGTTATTTAGGTTTAATATTTTATTTTATTTTTTAGGTTTTATTTAATTTAGGTTTAAGTTTTTAGGTTTCTAGGGTTTAGGGTTCAAGCTTTAGGCTTTAGGGTTTAGGGTTTATGGTTTAGGGTTTGGGGTTTAAGGTTTAGGGTTTAGGCTTGTGGGCTTTATGGTTTAGAGTTTAGTGTTTAGGGTTTAGGGTTTATGATTTAGGTTGTAGGGTTGTACGGTTTTGGGTTTACCATTTAGGGTTTTAGGGGTTTAGGGTTAATTTTAGGGTTTAGGGTTAGGGTTTGTTTAAAAAAATTAAGTAAACTGGCAGGTTTAGGTTTATTTAATTTATTTAGTTTTTCTTATTTTATTTTATTTTATTTTTATTTTTATTAAGGTTATTTTTTTTTATTTAGTTTAGTTTAATTTATTTATGCTTATTTCTTTGTTTAGGCTTTTTTATTTTAGTTTATCTTTTTCGTTTAGGTTTATTTTTTAGTTTAGTTTTATTTTTATTTTATTTTTTATGTTTAGGTTTTATTTTTTTAGTTTTAGATTTAGGTTTATTTTATTATTTTATTTTTTAAGGTTTTGGTTTTAGGTTTTTATTTTATGCTTATTTTTAGGTTTTATTTTTTAATTTAGGTTTAGGTTTATTTTTGGTTTATTTTATTTTATTTAGTTTAGGTTTAGGTTTAGGTTTTTTTTATGTTTAGGTTTATGTTTAGGTTTTATTTATTTTAATTTATTTTATTTTAGTTTAGGTTTAGGTTTATTTTATTTTTGTAGTTTAAGGTTTAGTTTTTTTTTTTAGTTTTGGGTTTAGGTTTTTTTTTAGGTTTTTTTTAGATTTAATTTTTAATTTATTTAGGTTTTTATTTTCTAGTTTAGTTTATGTTTTTATTTATTTTATTTTAGCTTAGTTTTTATTTTTTATTTTATTTTCTTTTTAGGTTTAGGTTTAGGTTTAAGATTTTTATTTATGTTTATATTTTATTTTATTTTTTTATTATATTTTGGTGTAGCTTTTTTAATTTATTTTATTTTTAGGTTTTCTTTAGTTTAAGTTTAAGTTTTAGCTTTTTAGGGTTAAGTTTTAAAGGTTTAGGGTTTAAGGTTTGGGGTTTAGGGTTGGTATTGGGTTTAGGGTTTAGGGTTTAGGATTTAGAGTTTTCGGTTTAGGGTTTATGGTTTAGATTTTTGGTTCAGGTTTTAGTATAGGGTTTAGAGTTTTTAGTTTTTGGTTTTTTTTATTTATTTATTTTAATAAAGAATAAATAGATTCAACATATCTTATTTTTGATTTCATAAGTAACACAGTTTCTAGGGCATAAGTTGCAACATAGATAAGAAATGAGTCATAGCAAATCAAAACCACAGATAATAAGAATCGTTCTACTAAAGACAAGATTTTTAGATAGTCGATCTTAGTTTCTTGATTCTTTAGTTAGAAACTCTCAGTGGCGGATCCACCATATTAGTCTCCCTCAACCATGGCGTAACCTTCTTTTCATAACCACCACTTTACCACCTCCATATCCACTTATCTGGAGTTTATAATGATGTTCCTACCATGTTTTAGGTTTTGGTTTTAGGTTTAGGTTTATTAGGTTTTAGGGTTTTGGTTTATTTTTAAATATTTTTTAGTTACTTTGAGCTTAGGTTTAGGGTTTGGGGTTTAAGGTTTATGGTAAGGCTTTAGGGTTTAGGGTTTAAGGTTTAGGGTTTTAGGGTTTAGAGTTTATGGTTAGGGTTTACGGTTTAGGATATTTTAGGGTTTGGGGTTTAGGGTTTAGAGTTGTAGGTTTAGGGTTTAGGGTTTAAGGTTTAGGGTCTAGGATTTAAGGTTTTATGGTTTAGTTTGATTTAGGGTTTAGGGTTATTTTAGAGCTTAGGGTTTTATTTTATTTATTTTTTTATTTAGTCTAGGTTTATGGTTTGTAGGTTTAGGTTTAGGTTAGTTAGTTAGGATTTAGGGTTTAGGTTTAGGGTTTTTAGCTTTTAAAATTAAGCCATGGTTTAAGTTTATTTAGATTAGGGTTTAGGGTTTAGGTTTAGGGTTTATTTATTTTAGTTTAGTTTATTTTATTTTATGTTTATGTTTATCTTTATTTTGTTTATTTTAGGTTTAGGTTTTTTTTTTTAGTTTATGGTTTAGGATTTATTTTCTATTTATTTTTAGGTTTATTTTTAGGTTTAGGTTTTTATTTAGTTATTATTTTATTTTATTTTAGGTTTCTTTTATTTTATTTTACGTTTAGTTTTATTTTATTTAAGTTTTTTAATTTTTAGGTTTATTTTATTTTTTAGTTTAGTTTTGGTTTTTATTTATTTTATTTTATTTTAGTTTTTATTTTTATATTATTTTATTTTTAGGTTGTGGTTTAGGTTTAGGTTTTTCTTTAGGATTTTATTTTATTTTATTTTATTTTATTTTATTTTATTTTATTTAGCCTTAGATTTTTTTTTATTTTATTTTTAAGTTTTATTTAGTTTAGGTTTAGGTTTTTGAGGTTTTAGAGTTTAACGTTTAGGGTTTAGGATTTGGGGTTTAGGGATTAGGGTTTAGTGTTGTAAGATTTAGGGTTTAGGGTTTAGGTTTTAGGGTTTTAGGGTTTTAGGGTTTTAGGGTTTTGGTTTTAGGGTTTTAGGGTTTATCATTTATGGTTTTAGGGTTTAGGGCTGTACATTTAGGGTTTAGGGTTTAGGGTTTAAGGTTAGTTTTACGGTTAATGGTTTATGGTTATGGTTTTTTATTTTTATTTTACATTAAGTAAATTGGTAGGTTTAGGTATTCTTAGTTTATTTTTATTTATTTCTTTTATTTTATTTTATTTAGATTTTTTATTTAGTTTTTTTATTTTATTATAAGTTTATTTTATTTTATTTTAGGTTTAGTTTTTATTTTATTTAGGATTTTATTTTTTTTAATTTAGTTTTTCTTTTTATTTATTTTATTTTATTTTAGTATTTATTTTTTATTTTATTTTGTTTTTAAGTTTAGGTTTAGGTTTAGGTCTAAGTTTAAGTTTTAATTTCTATTTTTATTTTATTTTATTTTTTTATTTTATTTTGGTTTATGTTTTTTATTTATTTTATTTTTAGGTTTTATTTATTTTAAGTTTAGGTTTTTAGCTTTTTAGGGTTTAGGGTTTTGGGTCAGTTTAGTGTTTAGGGTTTAAGGCTTTATGTTATGGTTTAGGCCTAGTTTTAATGCTTAGTGTTCAGGGTTTAGGGATTAGGGTTTAGAGTTTAAGGTTTTTAGGGTTTGTTGTTTAGGGTTACTTTAGGGCTTAGTGTTTAGGGTTTTTTAAGGTTTAGGGTTTAGAGTTGTAGGTTTAGGGTTAGCTTTAGGGTTTAGGATTTAGTGTTTAGTGTTTAGGGTATAGGGTATAGGTTTTTTTTTAATTAAGTAAATTTGTAGGTTTTGGTTTATTTAGTTTATTTTATATTTTAATTTAGTTTAGTTTAATTATTTATTTTTATTTATTTTGGTTTAGGTTTTTAATTTTACTTTATTTTTTAGGTTTAGATTTTGTTTTATGTTTATTTTTTAGTTTAGTTTTATTTTTATTTTATTATTTAGGTTTAGGTTTTATTTTTATTTTAGGTTTAGGTTTAGTTTTTATTTTTTTAGGTGTAGGTTTTAGGTTTTATTTTAGATTTAGGTTTATATTTTTAGTTTGTTTTAGGTTTTGGTTTAGGTTTAATTTATTTTAGGTTTAGGTTTACATTTTATTTATTGTAATTTTGTTTATTTAATTTTTGATTTAGGTTTAAATTATTTTTATTTTAGGTTTTGTTTTTTTTAGTTTAGTGTTTAAGTTTTATTTTTTATTTATTTTTAGGTTTGTTATTTAAGTTTGGGTTTTTATTTAGTTTTACTTTATTTATTTTAGGTTTATTTTATTTTTTTATTATACATTTAGGTTTTATTTTTAGGTTTATTTTATTTTTTAGTTTTGGTTTTATTTATTTTATTTTAGTTTAATTTTATTTTATTTTATTATTTTATTTTTTACGTTTTGGTTTAGGTTTATGTTTGGGTTTAGGTTTTGGTTTTAGTTAAGGTTTTTATTTTATTTTATTTATGTTTAGGTTTCTTTATTTTTTTATTTTTAGTTTTTATTTTACTTTGGTTTAATTTTTTAGGGTTTAGGGTTTACGATTTAGGGCTTAGGGTTTAGGATTTAGGTTTAGGGTTTAAGGCTTAGGGTTAGTTTAGGGTTTAGGGTTTAGGGTTTAGTGTTTTTAGGGTTTAAGGTTTAGGGTTTAGGGTTTAGGTTTAGGGTTCAGGTTTTACTTTAGGGTTTATGGTATGGTTTTTTAAGAACAAATTCAAATTCAAAATTTCTTTTTTTCAATTTCATCAACAAAGTAACACTTGGTTTTAGAGATAAGATGACATAGATAAAAAATGAACACTTAGCAAATCTAAAACTGGGATAACTAAAATGTCTGTATAAAGACACAATTCTATAAGAGTAGATCACATCGATGGTTCTTGGTTTCTAGTTCCCATCAAAATCTCGGTAGTGGGATCCCATCATATCTCGATTTCACTCTCATACCATGTTTAACCTCATCACTCCTCCCACCTCCATAACCATGATTGCACCTCTAGATCCCCACCACCTTTGTGATAACCAGATCCCCTGACTCCATTAGAGATTGAACTGGTTGATGAAGATGTTCATGCTGTCAAGGTTCTGCCCATTCTTACTATTTAAGTTTAGGTTTAGGTTTATTAGGTTTTAGGGTTTAAGTTTTTTCTAAATTTATTTAGTTACTTTTGGTTTAGATTTAGGGTTTTGGGGTTTAGGGTTTAGGGTTTAGGGTTTAGGATATTGGGTTAGGGTTTAGTGTTTAGGGTTTAGGGTTTAGAATTTATGCATTTAGTGTATAGAGTTTAGGGTTAGGGTTTAGGGTTTTTTTTTTTTTGGGGAACCCATGAGGGGTATTTTATTGCCACAAGAGGGTTACAAGGTCCTTAAAGGGGATAAACTCTAGAACTACTGCAAAGAGCTCTGTCACTAAGGAGTAAATCCTATCTAAGTACATCCAAAAGCAAAAGATGACATTAAAGCAATCAAAAGATACAAGATGATTAACATAATAAGCTAAAGGAAGATTAAGGCCAATGCTCTGGAGGATGTGAGAATGCATGATAATATGGAGCAAACCAAGAGAACAAAAGAGAATCACACAAAATTGTAATGAGAGAGAGATTAGAAACGTTAAGGTAATACTGAGACAAATGATAAATGAAAACAATATAATCGAGAATGATAGTAAGGAATTGTGATCGAGAAAGCTCAGGCTCAATCACACCAAGTTGTGGCAGATGCAAATATGAGCATCAAACTTGAAAAGGGTTACATCACAAGAGCTACTACCAAACCAAAAGGGGTGAGATCATCACGACCATCATAGCCAACAAATATGAGGAGATAACACCCCGTTGTTGATAGTCTTGTGAGCTTTATTACCAAACCTAAACAAAATCATATCTAAAATAGAGAGGAAATTGAATGATAAGGTGTCCCATTCAAGAAAAGTATCATCAATATAGTCATCTTGACATGAGAATACATAACCATAAGAGAATGCGCCATCTTAGCCAGAACCTCATGGAAATGCATATCCAACAAAAGAAAGCAAACTAGCATGTAATCCCTCCACAAGAAAATAGCAGAGGAGAGAACTGCTGAAATCCTGGTAATCAAGTCAATGAGCCTATAATTAATAACATCCCAAACATATGATATATAAATGAATCTATCAGAGCAGGAAACAACCCCCTTTTTAATTCCAATATCAGTAATTGGAAAACAACAATTGTAAAGGAAGGCGGCATAGCTCAACAGAAATGGTACCAACCAAAATTAGCACCAAGTAAAGACAGTTAGAACAGCTCCAATAGCGACATTCGGGACCAAAATTGGATAATCGACTCAACGAGAACAAGAAAGCAAAAGGCGTGTCCATAATACCACTCTTTTAGAATAGAAGCATACATCACAAACCTAACCGAGATGGGAATAGACACAAGACAAGTAATACGATCACAATCAAGAGATGAGCAATGACAGACAAAGACGGGCATTGAGAAAAGACAAAAAAATAAATGCAACATTGGAACCCACCAGAAGAAAAATCAACAAATGGATTGAAATGAGTATCAACATTAGAATCCAAAAAAAGTAAGACATCAGATAACCATGGAAAAAAAACCGCCAAAGAGTTAAAGACGTCTCACGGGCGAGGAAGGGACGACAAGTTGGCCATAAAACCTCTCAATCGAGTAGACATGGCAATAGTTAATAACCAAATAGATAGAGCATAAAAAAATAGTTATGGAAGCAACTCAGGGCAATCACCAAAAACCATCACCATCAGAATAGTAATGTCAGAAATAGCTTGCTGAACATAGGACCCTGAAATCCTACAACCAACAAAGATGGAGCCAACATAGGTGTCCAGATAAACTAAGATAGTAAATCTCCAAGAGACAAGAAACAACAAAAACCAACCTTGCCATAATGCCACCCAATAAAATAATGCAATAGATACAAGTTTGATGAAAAGATGGAGAAAAGCGTGAGATAAGGTAGACCAATGAATTCGATGATATGCATAAAATAAACCAATAAGGGGGTTCAAAACAAAGTCCACCAAGCAAACAGCATCTTCAAAAGAGACTTGCTGAACAAAATAAATGAAAACCCTAGAGACAACAAGAAGAGTATTAATCCAGTTCAGCCAACAAACAAGGCAGTTAATACCAACAAGCTGGCCAAGAGTCCACCCAAAAGCATATATAAAGATAGGGAGGGATAGATAATGAATAGCTCCCCACCACAAGCCAATCCGGTAAGTGACATTCGAATCGGTAGCGGGATGCTTAGTCACCTAATCCAATTACCAAGGATAATGATAATAATAACCAGTAGGTTGGCCAATAACCAAATTATGCAAATAAGATAAACCATTGATTAATTTCAAGCATAACAAAAAAATATCTTCAAGATTTTACCATCATCATAGAGAGGGAAAATAATACACATCAGATGTTAGTAGCAAAGACAGAAAGAAAAACAAAGAAAACTTGCTGGGCAAGGAATCAGAATTCCAAAAATCAATAATGGCGACATTGTTATAGTTATTACACCCATTAGGAAAAGCAAATTTTAATAGAAAAGATATAAAATAGATAATGTATGAGTTCAAGTAATTCCCACCAGAGTAAACAGAATTACCCACAACCTCAACAAAAGCAGAATAATAATCCATAGAGTAACTCCAAACCTGCTGAGCATGGAAAACAAGACCTGAAACAGCAAGATTGACAGTAGACTCTAGGTGCCATATCAACCAACAACTAAGAGAGAAGTTATCAACAAGTTGACCATAGGATAAGCCATTAAGAGTTGACAGAACATGTGTGAACAAAAATCTGACTATGGGAAACAGATCCAGGATGAAAACAGTAATAGCATGTGTGAACAAAAATAGCCCAGCTGATAATAGTACAAACAGTTGGGAAATCGTGAATCAAAAACAACCATAAATTAGAAAGACAACAATATGTAAAGAGGACCCAAAAAGCCAACGACTAGCATTGAAAAGAATAACACAATTCCAATCCTGCAAAGAGATATTAGAGTAGACATGGGATATCACAAACAGCAAGATAACTGCAATAAGGAAAGTTGCAACCAATTGGTGCTCAATAGCGATCCTACTTTGGATTAAAATAATTAAGGGCAAGTAGAAAGAAAAGTAAAACCAACTCAAATTTGTGATTCTGAAAATAGTAGGAATGAGGAGAAGGTAGAGATAGGGAGGGATAGGTAGTGAGCACTCCCCACCACAAGCCAATCCGGTAAGACACATTCGAACCGAGTGCGGTTGCTTAGTCACATTAAGCCAATTGTTCCAAGGATAATGGCGGTAATAAGTGGGTTGGTCAATAACCCAATTATGCATATAAGATAAATCATTGATTAAAATCAAGCAGAACAAAAGAACGATCTCCAAGATTTGCAAGTTCCCATCATAGCATAAAGAGTGAAAACAACTGCAGGGAAGACCAACAGCATCCCAAATGTTAGCAGCAAGAGCAGAAAGAAAAACAAAGAAAAGAGAGTAAACACAGGAAAAACCAAAAAGAGAGGCCAACAAGAAAATCCAATCCTGGAGGGAGTAGGAGAAGACAGCCAACAAAAAATAATAATTCTTCAAACAAGAGCAGTAAAAGAGACCAAAGCCCCAATCTCAAAAACATCCTACACAGAAAGGATCTCCTGGGCAAAACAGCCAGAAATATTCTGAAGAAACTCCATCCAGGAAAAAAATAAGCAGTCTGAGAAAGAAACAATGAGAATGAGATTCCACCCAAGCAAAGTAAAATAAGCATATAAAGATAACCAAGTAATATCTAAGTTACGCACAATAATAAGTCGCCATAGGGGTAAGGAGGTCACTGACGTAAGAAAACACGCAAAAAATAGCCATAGCAGGTGGAAGAAAAGAAGAAACCCCCCATAATGAGATCCCACCAAAGGGACCCTGCAAAATCAGAAAATGGATTCCAAAGAGAGCATGTTGAATGGGATCCAAATTCCAGTAAAGAGAATAGTAAAGAAGATAAATATCAGCAGAAAGGCCAAAAAGCCTCTTCATGCAGAAAAATAAAGTAAAGGATAACTCCCAGAAATAAAAGAGAAGCGTCACTCAATCTAGAATTAAGAAGGATAACGGCTGACAAGATCTAATAGGGGAGACAAGATGTCAAAAGCCATCCGGTGATATCGATAAAATCCAACAACCTAACAAAATAAATCAAAATAGATATTGCAACCAGTGGACAATAATACAATGCATAGAAACAACATAGATAACTAAGATGCTCCAAGCGAATATCTTTAAGAAAAAGCGGTGTGTAGAAATTAATGGGAGTAGGAATGCGGAGATTAAAGTCCCAAATAGGATTGGTGTTATAAAACCAATAGCAGTTGCCACATAGCTCAACATAATTCCAAAGCAGAGTATCAGCATGCACATAGCTCAGCAGCAGCCCTTTTTCAGTGTCAATGCCAAAAGCAGTGAGCCTAAAAATGAAGGAGAAGCTATTAAAACACCAAATCATGGCACAATGATCAAGACAACAAGAAGTATCCATGTGAAGCATCCACAAATGGCACAAAAAGGAACAGAAAGCCAAAAATAAAGAAGCATATAGATAGAAGACGAATGGGCAGATTAAGTTCTGAGATAAGGAAACCTAGAATTGTCCAAGTTAACCAGCCCACGCAAGTGTTTAGGTAAGGTGAGTTGATCAAAGAAGATGATACCATCGGATCTAGCACCCAGATTGGCAAGGTAGTCAGCACAAGCATTTCCTTCACAGTAAACATGAGTGATGTTAAAATTCAGAATAACACAATTCCAATCCTGCAAAGAGATATTAGAGTAGACATGGGATATCACAAACAGCAAGATAACCGTAATAAGGAAAGTTGCAACCAATTGGTGCTCAATAGCAGTCCTACTTTGGATTAAAATAATTAAGCTGCAAGTAGAAAGAAAGTCAGCAAAACCCCAACTCAGCTGTCTACAGTTACAAAAAATAGTAGGAATGAGGAGAAGGTAGCAGATAGGGAGAGATAGGTAGTGAACAGCTCCCCACCAGAAGCCAATCAAGTAAGACACATTCAGAGCCAATAGTTCAGTAGCAGGTTGCTTAGTCACATTAAGCCAATTGTTCCAAGGATAATGACAGTAATAACCAGTAGGTTGGTCAATAACCCAATTATGCATATAAGATAAATCATTGAATAAAATCAAGCAGAACAAAAGAATGATCTCCAAGATTTGCATGTTCCCATCATAGCATAAAGAGTGAAAACAACTGTAGGGAAGACCAACAGCATCCCAAATGTTAGCAGCAAGAGCAAAAAGAAGAACAAATAAAAGAGAGTAAACACAAGAAAAACCAAAAAGAAAGGCCAACAAGAAAATCCAATCCTGGAGGGAGTAGGAGGAGACAGCCAACAAAAAACAATAATTCTTCAAATAAGAGCAGTAAAAGAGCTTGACCAAAGCCCCAATCTCAGAAACATCCTACACAGAAAGGATCTCCTGGGCAAAACAGCCTGAAACATTCTGAAGAAACTCCATCCATGACAAAAAAAAATAAGCAGTCGAAGAAACAACGAATGCGGAGATTCCACCCAAGCAAAGTAAAAGAAGCATATAAAGATAACCAAGAAGTAATATCAAAGTTACGCACAATAATAAGTCGCGAGAAGGGGTAAGGAGGTCATTGCGACTAAGAAAACACAAAAATAGCCATAGCAGTGGAAGAAAAGAAGAAACCACCTGATGAGATCCCACCAAAGGGACCACCAAAATCAGAAAATGGATTCCAAAGAGAGCATCTTGAATGGGATCAGATTCCGATAAAGAAGAAAAGAAGATAAATATCAATAAAAGGCCAAAAGCCTCTTCATGCTTGAAAAATAAAGTAAAGGATAACTTCCAGAAATAAAGAAAGCGTCAATCTCCCAGAATTAAGAAGGATAACAGCTGACGGCCAAGATCTAATAAGGGAGACAAGCAGCATGTCAAAAGCCATCCGGTCATTATCGAGATAAAATCCAACAACAAAATAGATGCAATTGCATAGTGGACAATAATACAATGCATAGAAACAACATAGATAACTTAGATGCTCCAAGCAGTAATATCTTTAAGAAAAAGCATATTGTAGAAATTAGTGGGAGTAGGAATGCAGCCAGCAATGAGATTAAAGTCCCAAATAGGATTGGTGTTATAAAACCAATAGCAGTTGCCACATAGCTCAACATAATTCCAAAGCGGTATATGCACATAGCTCGGCTGACCCTTTTGGTGTAATGCCAAAAGTGAGCCTACAAATGAAGGAGAAGCTATTAAAACACCAAATCATGGCACATCAAGACAACAATTAGTATCCATGTGAAGCATCCACAAAGGCACAAAAAAGGACAGAAAGCCAAAAATAAAGAAGCATCTGGATGAATGAGATTAAGTTCAAAGATAAGAAAACCTAGAATTGTCCAAGTTAACCATTACGCAAGTGTTTGGGTAAGGTGAGTTGATCAAAGAAGATGATACCATCGGATCTAGCACCCATTGGCAAGGTAGTCGGCACAAGCATTTCCTTCACGAAACATGAGTGATGTTAAAATTGATTGGGAAGAAGAGTTAGTTTGCTTGAGGAGGTAGTACAATTGATCTTTGCTCATCTTAGGTGAAGTCAAAAGGTCAATCAGAGCATCCACCTCAATCCAAATATTGAGCCGACCATTTTGGCAAATCTCAAGAGCTTTGAAGGCCATAAGCTTCGAAAAATGGGGCAGAAATAAGGGGATAAGCAAAAGCACATAGTACTAGACCCTTAGAGTTCTAAAATGCCACCATAGAGCCATTATGAGAGATAGAGCCATCGTATTGATTTTAATAATATGGTCAAGAGGTTTTTCCAATAGACAATCTTGTCATTTGGCGTTGATTGGCGGGTTAATGCTCGGTTTGACACAAATTTACGACCTTTGAATTATGCGTAATGAATGAGATTGGCTTTAAACAAGTCACAATTTTGTTTTAGTTCTAGCAATAATCCTCATGTGGTTCATAGGGATCCCACGGTGTTTTGCATCATTACGGTCCATCCATATGAACGAGATAAGAGTGAGGCAATGATCACTTTAATGTGACCTTTAATAGTATTATCAAAATAGATTTCAAGAAGTTGATATAAAGTAAGAGAGTCATTGAAATTGTGTTAAAAAGATCATCATACCAAATCAAAGTTTAGAAGCAATGGCCCCATTAACAAAAACATGATTAACATTCTCAATATGGAAACAACATTGACAATTAGAGGGTAGATGGAACCCTTTGCCCCACAACAAGGAATCAACAGGGATAAAATTTTTCAGAATAAGAAGTAGGGATAGTGTTATTCCAAAGTTTGGAGAATACATAGGAGGAATCATGAGTATCTTTAATGTGGAGCAACACATTTTTGAGGTTAAAGTCACCATTATGAGAGAGCTTAACGAGAATCAGATCTTGATTGTGAGAAGTGATAGGAATAGTAGTAACCATATTCAAGAAAGTAAAAGGGATAAAATCAATAAGCTTACTATTATTCCACTTATTGTTATGCCAAAAAGTGTTTACTCTAATAGCGGCAGTGGAATGGGTGGAGAGTAAATCATCCATGGATCCACATCCACTCCAGTTATCTTGCCAAAAGAAAGAGTCACGAGTTAATGCCCCAAAAAATTAAGGATTGCATCCCATTTGTGACAAAGTCTTTTCCACACGAGAGAGTCACCGGCAAAGGGACAAATGAGGGGTGCTTACCACGGCAATATTTAACAATCATGAAATTAGCCCAAAGACTATGATTACTCTAAAATTCCACCGAGTTTATAGGAAAAGGCATTGATAGCTTCTTTTATGGATTTACAACCAAGACCACCTTAGTCAAAGTGCCACAACTTTTAAACCAAGAGGTCCGGTGCATTTTTTTAGAAGAGGTGTTGGAGAGAAAAATTTATTAGGAGGCGCTCAATTCTGTTGATGCTAGAAATGGTTGACAATGGTTTGGATGAGATATAAAGGCATGGAATTAAGAGTGCTCTTAATCAAGGTTAGCCTACCAAAAGAGTAAATGAAATTCCCAAATCGAGATTTTATTAGAAATTTTTGAATAAGGTCATCAAAAGATGAGATCTTTTCGGCCTTTAAAAGCGAACCACGAGATAATTAATGGGAAGTTGACTTTGCTTAAAATTAGTAATTCGGAGATTTGATTTAGTCTATTGATGGGAATCTTAGGCGAGGGAATAAAAGCATTTTCTTTCATTAAGGAAGAGACCACTAACTTTGCCAAAATCATTTAGAGATTCTTAATAGTTTTAACATCTTTGAAGAGGAGCATTCTGAAGATTAAAAATCATCAAAGCTAAGATGAGAAACAAGGAAACCACCATGAGTTTTAAAAGCCATGTTAAGTTTTTTTTAATGAAAAGATCATTGAGGCTTTGAAAGATATTCAACAAGAATGATAAAAGAGAAGGAGAAAGTGGGTCACCTTGATGCAAACCATGGCTCGAAGGAAAGAAACCAAGGGACTCACCATTTAAGATACAAAACCGGATGTTAGTGATACAACTTTTATAAGTAATAAAATTATCGAGAAACCAAATAAATGTAAGATTTGAAAGAAATCCATGAGAGGTTGTCAAAGGCTTTAGAGATGTCCAGCTTTGAAAAGCATATTACCTCCTCTGGAAGAACATCAATGTCATGAACTAGCTCTTGAGAGAAGAATATTATCGATATGGCTCTATTTTAACAAACCGCTTTAGGGGAGAGATGATTTTATGGAGCTAATTATTATTAATTAATTTAGCAATGAGTTTTGGAAAAAGGCAAAGACTAATAGGTCTAAAATTGCCCCAAGATTCGTGATTGATGGTTTTGGGAATAAGGACAATAGAAGTACTTGAAAAATATCTAGAAATAGAGCCATCAAAAAATCAATAACAAGATCAAATTTAATAAAAGGCCAACAATGCTGAAAGAAATGAGTCGTAAAACCATCAGGGCCAGCAATAGAATCAGTGTTCATGCTATTGAGAGTGCTACTAATCTCCACTTTCGAGGGATGCATAGTGAGCAAATGGTTATCCTCATTGTTAATCAAAGAAGGGATTAGGTGGGTGTTGGAGGGCGTGTCTAATGAAGGATTAGAATTTAGTAAATTTTGAAAGTGATGTATGATAGATACCTTAATTTCATTATTATCAGTTATCCAGCCATCATTAGAGTTCTTAATTTTCTTAATCAAGTTTAAAGCTTTCCATTTATTGCAAATAGCATGGAAATACCTAGTATTTCTGTCGCCATCAGCAATATGTTTACTAGCGACTTTTTGACGCCAATAGGTTTCCTCCATATTTTGGTAATTAATCAAACTATCTTTGGCAATGCTCAACTCATCAAGCTTATTGGGATCAATTAAGACAACCTCTTCAAGAGAACAAACCACTTGTTCCATAGCTTTAAGATTGGTGAAAAGATTTTTAAAGATATGCTTGTTCCACCAATTGAGGTTTTGTTTAAGCCTCTTGAGCTTAAGCCAAAGCTGAATCATGCCTTTAACGGAATTATCAGGGTGAACGGGAGCCATCCAATTAGTGAAAACAACATTAGTGAAATCACCATGTTGGGTCCACATATTTTGGAATCTAAAAGGTGAGGGAGTAGAAGGGTTAAGGGGGAGTTTTGATAGAGATCAAAAGAGAGCATGATCAGACAAAGTTCTGCTCAAATGCTCAAGTAAGAGGCCATTGATTGATCCAAAGAGAATTAAAGAGGGTCCTCAAGACGCCAAAGTCTAGAGTTATGCCACATGTAATCGACCCAAAAACCAATGTCAATCGATTGCAATCAAGGATCATATTAGAGAAGTCTTCCATGGAATGGAGGTTAGGAGAACATCCTCCCTCCTTCAAGAAGCAATGATAGTGTTGAAATCACCCCAACCAACCGTGGAAGGTTAACCGAGGAGGTGAAGGTTCTTAAGTGATTCCAAAGGATGTTCCTACCTCTATTACAAGAAGCATAGATAAAGGAACCAAAGGCCAAAACTCACCTAAAGAGATTTTGACATTAACCAATTGATCAAGATCATCAATGATGGAAATGGTGATGGAATTATTCCAAAACACCATATTTTATTATTAAGATTGAAGAGAAATTTTGAAAACCAATTGATATAGCAACATGGGCAATCTTGGAAGTGAATGAAAGGCTCAATAATAACAAGTAATTTGATGTTATGAGTGCAGAGGTTCTAACACTACAGACAAGGAGAGTCCCACAACCCCTGATATTCCAAATAAGAAAATTAATCATAAAGAAACCAAAAGAAAGAAAAGGAAAAAAAAGGAAATGTAAAAGAAGAGGAGGACATAATTATTTGTGAGGTGTTAGGGAAGAACGGTTCTAGTGAAGTTATTATTAGTCATTTTGGCTTTAAGATTTTTTTTAATAACCTTTGGAAGGGTCTATCGATCCAAAGTATCTCCATCGAGAGGATTGGTTTTGTATCCGAATAGGAGCAATATTAGACAATATTTTATTAGTGGTGATTTCTCCTTCTTCGATCGAGAAAGAGAAATGGGAATTGAGTATCACTCAGAGAGAAGTAGAAGGAGAGGTTCTTGCACCATTAAGTACAAATATCATTCTCAATACCATGATGCATAATCTATTTTTGACACCAAAGGATTAACATTATTTTGATCCAATATAAGATCCCCATTCAAATTGTCATTAAGATTCAAATCAAAGGATTGTCATGAGAAGCCAAATTATTACAAGTGGAGAAGTGCTAGGTAAATTCTTATTAGTTTCTTCACACACCTCAATAGTAGTATTTGCCAAGCTCGAGTGTTTTCATTGGACACAGGTAATAAAGGGGTAGATGTAGGGGATGAGTTCCATTATGAGTAGCTTTAGGCACATAAACTAACTTATTGGTTTTCCCAATTCCAAGAGAGGTATTAGGATCCGTGATGTTCTTTTGAGGTTAGGATACAAAGCATTAATGGTCATGGCCATGGATCTTACAATGAGTGCAAAAGATGGGGAAATTTTCAAATTCCACTTTCTCGATTATATAATTTTTTTGAACCAATCCAAACTTCTTTGGGTATTTTTTTGTAATGTCAATCTCAACCAAGATACGCAAAGATGGCCTAGATCTAGTGGCTTTGATCAATTTGAAGGGGTCTACCAAATAGAGCCCCAACCAAACAAACTTGGTGAGTAACGTGAATTCTCATGTTGGGAAAGCAAGCCATAAAGGAACAATAGGGATTCCTCTTTGACATCAAAAGGGGTGACCATTTCAAGAGCATTTGATAATTATACACAGAGGAGAGCAAAGACTCAAGAATAATCTAAATCATTAGATAATTGAATAAGGATATGACGAGGATCAATCAGCCTAATAGTGAAGACTCCCGAAAGCTTTAAGCTATGGAAGAAAGAATGGATATTATCTAGAGTAAGGCATCGTAGAGAAAATTTACCAACCAAAGCGAACTCAAAAGGCTTATCTAACATCTCCACATCCTGGTCAGAGCACATGACAGCCGGCATTCCATGGAATGTCATGGAAACTAAGTTAACCAAGGCATTAGAGCTAGGGATCTTACCAGGAAGAGCATCCTTAAAGGACTTGACGAAGCATTATCTGTGGATTGATGAATACCTTTAGGATCAGAGAGCAAATTTGATGCATCTAGGAGGGACGAGCGTGGTTTCGTAGAGAGCGAAGTCTCCACCATTGAATGATCTAGTGGGAGTCACATTAGCAGCGAGCCGAGGGATAATGCGCAACCAAGCAAAAAATTAGCAATCACGATCGGAGCAACCCGAAATGCGGCCAAAACCGCAGGAAGAAGCATGGGAACACAAAATTACCAAAGAATCCCTAGAGACAGAGCACAGCCGGTAGGGATTTTTTAGGGTTTAGGGTTAAGGATTATAGGTTTAAGGTTTAGGGTTTGGGTTTAGGTTTAGGATTTACAGTTATGGTTTTTTATAAATTAACTAAATCATAAGTTTAGGTTGATTTAGTTTATTTTTATTTATTTTAGTTTATTTTATTATATATTTTTATTTTGGTTTATTTTTTATTTTATTTTGTTTTCTTTATTTATTTTAATTTATGTATTTTATATTATTTTTTTTAGGTTTAGGTTTAGGTTTAGGTTTATTTTTTAGTTGAGTTTTATTCCTTTTTTTTTAGGTTTTAATTTTATTTTTAAGTTGGTTTAGGTTTTATTTTATTTTTTTTTAGGTTTAGGTTTTAGGTTTTTTTTAGGTTTATTTTAGGTTTTATTTTTTCAGTTTAGGTTTAGGTTTATTTATAGTTTATTTTATTTTATTTCATTTAAGTTTAGGTTTAGGTTTATTTTATTTTCTTCATTTTTTTATTTTAGGTTTAGGTTTTTTTTAGTTTAGGGTTTAGGTTTTATTTTAAGGTTATTTTTTTGTTTTAGGTTTAATTTAGTTTTAAATTTATTTTATTTAGGTTTAATTTATTTTAATTTGCATTTAGTTTTTTATTATTTTTTATTTTATTTTATTTTTAGTTTAGTTTAAATTTTATTTGTTTTATTTTAATTTATTATTAGTTTATTTTATTTTATATAGGTTTAGGTTTTTTTATTTATTTTATTTTATTTTATTTTATTTATTTGTTTAGCTTTTATTTATTTTAAATTAGGTTTATTTAGTTTAGTTTAAGTTTTTATAGGTTTTGGGTACATTTAGGTTTAGTAGGGTTTAGGTTTTATTTAGTTTGGTTTAGGGTTTAAGTTTAAGTTTTATTATAGTTTTAGTTTTTTTTAGTGTTTTATTTTTATTTTGGGTTTTGTTTTAGTTTAGGTTTAGGGTTTAGGTTTATTTTAGTATTTATTTTAGTTATTTCTTTTAGTTTTAGGTTTAGTTTGGTTTAGGGTAGCATTTAGGTTTAGGTTTTATTTTAGTTTTATTTTAGGTTTTATTTAGGTTTTGGATTAGGATTTATATATTTTAGATTTAGTTTTTGGTTTTATTTATTTCTTTTAGTTTAAGTTTTTATTTGGTTTATTGTTATTTTATTTTGGGTTTAGATTTAGGGTCCATTTTATAAGAGTTTTTTTTTAATTAATTTTTTTTTATTTATATTTTAGCCTATTTGATGTTTATTTTTATTGGTTTTTATTTTTTATTTATTAGGTTTTAGTTTGGTTTATATTAACATTTAGTTATTTTAGGCTTAGATTTTATTATTTTAGTTTTAGTTTGGAGTTTGGTTTTTAGGTTTAGGGTTTATTTAGGGTTTAGCATTTTAGTTTTTTTGGGTTTTTATTTAGGGTTTAGGTTTAGGTTTTAGGGTTATTTTGTTTTTGTGGTAGTTTTAGTTTATTTTAGGTTTAGGGTTTATTTTTATTTAATGTTCATTTTATTTAAATTAAGTAAACTTATAAGTTTAGTTTATTTTTATTTTAGTTTATTTTAATTTATTTTAGTTTTTATTTTTATTTTATTTTAGGTTTATCTTTATTTTTTATTTAGTTTAATTTTATTTTGGTTTATTTATTTTATTATTTTATTTTTTTTTTAGGTTTAGGTTTTATTAGTTTATTTTATTTATTTTGTTTTATTTTTTAGGTTTGTGTTTTATTTTTATTTTTATTTTAAGTTTAGAGTTTTATTTTATTTTCTTTTAGGTTTGAAGCCTTTATTTTTTTTATGTTTTATTTTTTTAGTTTAGGTTTAGGTTTTTTTTTTAGTTTATTTTATTTTATTTAGTTTAGGTTTAGGTTTAGGTTTTGTTTACTTTAGGTTTTGATTTTAGTTTTATTTATTTTAGTTTAGGTTTAGGTTTGTTTTATTTTGTTTATTTTGTTTTTATTTTAGGTTTAGGTAATTTTTAGTTTAGAGTTTAGGTTTTGTTATTTATTTATTTATTTATTTATTTTTAAGGTTTAGGATTTTATTTTATTTTATTTTATTTTAGGTTTATTTTATTTTTATTTTATGTTTAGTTTTGATTTTATTTATGTTTTTTAATCTTAGGTTTATTTTATTATTTATTTAGTTTAGGTTTTTATTTATTTTATTTTATTTTATTTTATTTTATTTTATTTTTTATTTTAGATTTAGGTTTTAGTTTAGGTTCTCATTTTATATTATTTATTTTATTTTATTTAGGTTTAGGTTTTTTTATTTATTTTATTTTTTGTTTTATTTAGTTTAGGTTTAGGTTTTTAGGTTTTTAGGATTTTAGGGTTTAGGGTTTAGGGCTTTAGGGTTTAGGGTTTAGGCTTTAAGGTTTAGGGTTTGGCATTTTGGGTTTAGGTTTTAGGGTTGTAGGTTTTAGGGTTTAGGATTTAGGATTCAGGTTTTAGTTTAGGGTTTACAGTTTTTGGTTTTTTTTTTTTTTAGAACAAAGAACAAATTCAGATTCAACATTTATTCTTTTTTATTTCATCATCTATGTAACAAACCAGGGAACTGAGGTAATCAAATGACCTCCTAGGGGCTAACTAAAGCCTTATGTTCCTAGGATGTCCAGACTATATACCATTATCATTCAATCTTATATAAATCAACACATGAATAGAGGAAAGAGAACTCAACATTCATACACTTAACTTACATGCATTTCTTATTTATTTATAACTAGCATCATAAGACATATTATTATTCATTTATAAGCTTTTAAAAAATACATTTGGATTTAATAGTGATAATAACCACACATATATTAAATTAAATCATCACATGTATGCTTACATAAAAGAAATCAATTTTATTTTACTTGATTATGAAAAGATGGATAATCAAATGACATACTAAATTTAACATGATTGGAAAGAGGACAATCAAATATAATCATGTGATTCATTCAACCAAACTAGTTCTTAAGGATAATCAAATCAAATAAGATTATTTAAAAACAAACCAAAGCTACCAATTAAGTTTTGGATTGGATTTGATTTAAAGAGGTGAAGAGAAATCATCACTTATTATTTTAAACACATTCCCACATTAGTGATTTAATTTAATTTAAGGATATGCAATTAAGTTGATTTTATGGGTTAATTAAGTTGAATTGTTAATTAGATGAATCAATTAACCTTACCTAAGTCACCGTAAAGTAATTAACTAAATAATTATGAGCCAACATGATATGCATAAAAAAGAAACTTGTAATGATCCTAAGAAATAAAAGGGGCCTAATGAAATTGGCTCATGATTAATAGTTAATTAGATTGAAGGACTTAATTAATACTCTTATGGTTTTCCCACACATGTCTACTAATTTCATTAAACTCCTTTAGGTTATTAAACACCTAAAATCTACCTCATGATTTAATTAATTAAGGTCTAATGTGATTATGATTTCAATTTGATTAAGTGATTTAATTTATTAGTTAAACCTAAATTTATTTCATTTTAAAAAAAATGGTGAAATGAACTTAGGGAATGGGGTCCCAACCCTATTCCTTAGTTCACTTACTATTGAACAATTATTAATAAACTTAATTAATCAATTTATTCCTATTCATGGGATTAATTAATCATTAATTAACTTAAAAAAGTAGTTAAGGTTTAATTAGTGAATTTTCCTAATTAAGTGAGCAATAAATCCCATGAAAATCATGGGAGGTAGAGGTCACCCCATTAAATTAATCGAACAAAATTTGGGATTATTTTCTCAAGTAATTAAAGAGTAATTAAGCTAATTAATTTTACAATTAAATCTTAATTACTATTCAAAATAAGTTAAGGTCATTTTAATTAATTCTCCTAAGATACAATTAAAATGAGTATTTATTTTCATTTTTGATTTCTTTATGATTTTTATTATTTTCAAAAGTTTTATTCATTAAAAGATTAATTAATATTAATTAAAGCCTAATCCTATTGACACCATGTGGCGCACTGATGTTGCACAAATTCCACATGGCTCCACAGGATTGGCTACTTAAAACTTATCCGACTCAGTGCCTATGTGGCGGTGGCGGATGCACTTTCTCATCTATCATCTGATCAAAGATCAGATGGCTATGATTAATTCCATAACTTAATAGGATTAAATCAGATTGATCTAGTAGATCTAATCACGATCTTCCATTCTGATCATGCAGAATGGATGGTACCTGACCTAACATCACATGAGTGAGGGAGAATGGAGCTCGTCCGTCATTGCTCACATGATCCGAGCTTACCCGAGCTCGGATTATAAAGCCCAACCATATGATAGATTATAATGCTCACTAGGCTTGCTAGTATCATAAGCATTAGAATGCTCTACTTTCATTTGGATTCCAAAAATAAGTCTTTTCCTCAAACTTTCCCAATTGATTTTTCAAATACAACCAATCCTTTGATACTCTAACCTTGAAATCTTTGGAGATGATAATTGTCTACTTTAATCGAGAGTATTCTTAGAGAATCTCATTTCCAAAGATGTACTTAACTATGGAGGCTTGCTTCTACAGGGAACTTAAGAACCTAGTCTAATATAAACCCTACTTTATTCATCCATGTACAGTGGGGGAAAATCTCAAGTACATTTGAAGACCCATCATGCCGTAGTAGTCTTTATTATGTGATTAGGTCCATTGTAGTGTGATGCCTCTATCTTTCAAAATAGTACATCATACCTCAATGTCATGATCACCTCAAAAGGTACCCCATATGATCTTAGGTGTCCCCCTCCCCCACCCTCATACATTTAAAAGTAAACACCATAAGGCCCTCTCACCTTATTCATTGAATCTCTCAACATCATTCTTTCTTTTTGGAATCTAGAGATGTTGATCAAGTACACAAAGGTTCTTAGACTCAGAATGTTGACTAATACACCTGGGTCAATCAAAACTTTGGATAGCCTATATCTGCCAACATCCATTATAATGTAAAGAGGCGGTTGTGCTTGGTCATCCCTAGAAGTAAGTCTTCATCATTGAAAATAATACCTAAGATGTCCATTGAGTGGCATGCCGCATTTTTAGTAACAGTCAGCTGAGCTAAGCATATCTCTAGATCAATTAAGGCCTTGATTAGTGATTCACTCATCTTTTTGGATAAGACAAGGGAATTGTATATACTTAACTTAGCTAGAAACTTTCAAAGGTGAGCTAGGACATTGTAATCAATTCTGGCTTGGTCCTCCACAAGCATATCCATGGGTGGAGCATCCTATGGAGTGGCTATCTGCTCATTAAAACTAATAAATTACTTACCCTTATCCTGAGGTGCTACCCTAGAAGGTAGAACTTTGTCACTACGTAGGTTGAGTTAAGTGACTTATTGGAATGATGAGCTTGTGGAAAGTTCTACCTTTTCATTGGGCATACCTACAGCTTCTCCTATGAGATCCTTAGAGATAATTAACTCCAAGTCAATCTCAAAAGGTGAACCTGATTGATTTAGAGAAGGATAGTCGACTCTAAATCAAAATGAAAGGATCAACTACTAGAACTATTATTTCTATTTAGACTCAGAGAACTTTCAATGGGAATAAAATAAACAACATCAGAAGTAAACAACATAAAAGTATAATCAGCTTTCTTCAGTACTTTATATTTTGGTGGAGGTACATGAAAAAAATCAAGTAAAGTAAGCAAAGTAAAGGATTTAGTGCTCTTATCTACAGGTACAATGCTCCTGTTGGTAGAAGAGGACCAGAAGTGGTAGCTAATGGTAGAATCTTGAGCTGGAATAGTGGCTATGCTACTAGACTATGCCAGGCAAGTATGGTGAGCTGCTGCTGCTACTAGGTGTCCTTTGCAACTAGCAAACCTTCCTTGGTGTTGGAGGTTTGAGCTACTTCAGGCACCTACAAGGAAAGCTTCTTGATCTTAGAAATGATTTTCATAGATGCTCAAGATAGGGAGATATCCTAATCTTCTTTGGTCTTAAGAGGATCGCTAGTATCCCCAAGGATCACTATAATAGAACTAGATGGTTGTTCTAATAATTATTCTTTAGGGATAATTATGGATCTCAACTTGTAGTTGCACTCAAGCTAATCATTAAAACTGATATAATCCTCGAACACATGGCCTAACAGACGGTGGTAGGGCAATAGCTAGGATCATTGCTATTGCCCACTTCCTCCAGCCTCTTAAGCACTCATAATTGAAAGTTAGGTTGCTTTAAGAGATTCTTAAAGATTTTTCTAACTACCTCCCTCATGAATGAATATGGCTTATTCAATCTATTGGCAAGAGTAGGTGGAAAGTAGTTACCAGGCAAGGGATATGAATATTGCTACTAGGTAGGCTGCTATGGTGGTGGAAATGGTGTAGGCTCCATGGTCAATATGATGGTGGTGGAAGAGGATGTGGCAAGGAGGCTGAGCTCATAGTCTCTCATATTGAACTCTGGCTGGCTACTTCCCTCTGTCCAATGACACAACTGTCCCTAGCTTCCTCTCAAACACCTTGGGCACGGATTGGCAGAAAGGGCAACTGTTTGGCTTCTTCTTGTAGGCTAGCCCCTTTGTTGATTAATTTCTCGAATGTTTTGATTGTAAAGCCCTTAAGCATGAAGGCAATCGGGCCACAGATATTCTTGAGAAGAATCTCAATGGCATGCTATTCAGACAGTTGTGGTTCGCATTTCATGCTCAGGTTATGCCACCTGAGAATGTAATCAACAAGGGACTCGTTGAGTTTCTATTTCTATATAGGTCACCCTCTGTCACCTCTGAGCTCCAAAACCTCTTGATGAAGAGGTGCTCCAACTTAAAACTCTTCACCAACTACTATTAGTACAATAAATGCAACACTTCAAGAAGCTAACTAAAAGGTGGAGTGTGTTGCTTCCACCCAACAGCAATGGCTCTAAAGTGTGCAATGTGATCTATGGGTTCTCACTATCATCAAAGATCTTGAAGGATGGTGGCACAAAAAATAAAATAAAATTAAATAGAAACCAAAACCTAAAATAAACCTAAAATAAATAAAATAAAACCTAAACTTAAAACTTAAAAAACTTAAACCTAAAATAAACATAAACCTAAACTAAAATAAACTAAATAAAATAAATAAACCTAAACCTAATCCTAAACTAAACTAAACCTAAACTAAACTAAATAAAATAAAATAAACTAAAATTAAACCTAAATCTAAACAAAAAAAACCTAAAAAAAACCTAAAACTAAGCCTAGAAAATAAAATAAAATCTAAAGATAAACCTAAATATAAAAAATAAAACCTAAACCTAAAAATAAAATAAAATGAAAATAAACAAAAAATAAACATAAACCTAAACTAAAAATAAACTAAAATAAAATCTAAACTAAAATAAATAAATAAAATATAATAACTAAAATAAAAATAAACCTAAATAAAATAAAATCAAATAAACTAAATTAAATAAAAAAGTAAACTAAATATAGTTAATAAACCTAAACCTATCTATTTGTAATTTTAAAACCCTAAACCCTACCACAAAACCAACCCTAACCACTGACCCTAAACCCTCCATAAAATCCTAAACCCTGACTTGCCCCACCCTAAACCAAACCCAAACCTAAACCCTCCATGGTAAACCCTAAACCACCACAAAACTTAACCTAACCCTAAAAATCTTAAATGCTAAAGCCTACCCTCCCTGACCCTAAACCCTCCCTAAACCTAAACCACTAACTGACCTGTGCCCAGGCCTAAAGCTCCCTAAACTCCACACCACCTCCATAAACTATCCTCCACAACTCCTAAACCTAAATAAATAAATAAATAAATAAAATAATAAACCTAAATAAAATAAAATAAAACCTAAACCTAAAATGAATTAAAATAAAATAAATAAAACTAAACTAAACTAAAATAAAATGAACCTTTAAAAAAATAAATAAAAACCTAAATAAATAAAAACTAAATGTAAAATACAAATAAAATAAACCTAAATTAAAATAAAATAAATACTAAATAGAAATTTAAACCTTAAAAATAATCCTTAAAATAAAACCTAAAAATAAATAAAATAAAACATAAGCCCTAAACTAAAAAAAACCTAATCTTAAAATAAAAATAAAATAAACAAAATAATTTAAACCTAAACTTAAACTTGAATAAACTAAACTAAAATAAATACAACCTAAACCTAATCCTAAAATAAACTAAATGTAAACCTAAACCTAAACTAAAAAGTAAAACCTCAAATTAAAACTAAAATAAAAACTTAAAACCTAAACAAAAATAAATAAAATAAAAACCTAAACCTAAACCTAAAATAAAAAATATAACCTAAACCTAAAAAAAATATAACTAAAAAAATAAACCTAAAGCTATAGCTAAACCTAAAAATTAAACTAAAATAAAAAACGTAAGCCAAAATAAATAAACTAAACTAAATAAAATAAAAAAGTAAACCTAAATAAAAAAAAATAAAATAAACTAAAATAAATAAAAAATAGACTAAATAAACTAAATAAACCTAAACCTACCAGTTTACTTAATTTAAAAATACCATAAACCGTAAATTCTAAACCCCTACAATCCCACAACCTCTGACCCACAAAACCTAAACCTAAACCCTAAAACCATAAACTCTAAAACCCTAAACTAAACCCTAAACAAACCCCAAAAACCCTAAACCCCAAACCCTAAACCTAAACCTAAAGTAACTAAATAAATTAAAAAATAAACATAAACCCTAAAACCTAATAAACCTAAACCTAAACTTAAACCTTAAGAATGGGTAGAATCTTGACGGTAGGAATATCACCATCAACCAGGCTAAGTGTAGATCTAGCAGTGGAGGGGAAGGCAGAGGTGATGGTTAGTGGTGGGGTGGATATGAAGGTGGTGGTCGGAACAGTGGTGGTTATGGAGGTAGGAGGAGCGACGGAGGTTATAGCCATGGTGGTGGAGGAGGGAGAGATCAAGGATATGATGGCAGATCCCACTACTTGAGAGGTCAGGGTGGTTCTGATGGGAACTAGAGAAATTAAAGAATGGCCTATCCGATCTACTGCTTATGGAACTATGTCTTTATAGTAGAGACGGTTCTAGTTATCTTAGGTTTTTGATTTGCCTTATGTGTGCTCATTTTTTATCTATGTCATCTCTTGTGTCATACAAAACTTGGTGTGTTACTTGTTTGATGAAATCAAAAAATGAAATGTTGAATTTGAATTTGTTCTCTATTAAAAAAAACCATAAACCCTAAACCCTAAACTAAAACTTGAACCCTAAATCTAAAACTTAAACCCTAAACCCTAAATCCTAAACCCAAAAAGCCCTAAACCCTAAACCCTAAAATCTAAACCCTAAATCCTAAAACCTAAACACTAAACCCTAAAAATAAAATAAATAAAAAAACCTAAACCTAAACCTAAATAAAATAATAAAATAAAATAAAACAAAAACCTAAACTAAAACCTAAACCTAAAAAAAAAAATAAAATAAACTAATAAAAGTAAACTAAAATAAAATAAATAAAACCTAAACTAAAACAAAATAAAATAAACCTAAGCATAAAAAAACCTAAAATAAAATAAAACTAAACGTAAATTAAAAATAAAATAAATGTCAAATAAACTTAAAATAAAAAATAAAATAAAACTAAATAAATACATAAACCTAAAAAAATATACCTAAATAAAACCTAGAAAGTAAAAAAAAAACCTAAATCTAAACTAAAAACCTAAACCTAAAATAAAATAAAATAAATAAAATAAAATAAACCTAAACAAAGCTTAAACTAAACTAAAATAAATAAACCTAAAATTAACTAAACCAAACCCTAAACTAAACAAAATAAAATAAATTAAAAACAAACCTAAACCTAAACTTAAAAATAAAACCTAAAAATAAACCAAAATTAGAAACCAAAAACCTAAACCTAAAAAAATTAACTAAAAACCTAAACCTAAACCTAAAAATAAAAAATAAATTAAATAATCTAAATTAAATAAAATAAAAAATAAACCTAAATAAAAATAAAAAATAAAGTAAACTAAAAGAAAAAAACCTAAACTAAAATAAATAAACCTAAAATAAATAAAATAAACTAAATAAAAATAAAAAATAAACAAAAATAAAAATAAAAATAAAATAATCTAAAATAAATAAAAAATAAACTAAATAAAAAATAGAAGAAATATTGAATCTGAATTTATTCACTGTTTAAACTAAAACCTGAACACTAAACCTGAAGTCTAAACCCTAAACCCTAAACCGTAAAAATCCTAAACCCTAAACCCTAAACCTTAAACCCTAAACCCTAAACCTTAAATGCTAAAACCCCAAACCCTAAATCATATAACCTAAACTCAAAACTATAATAAAATAAAATAAAATAATAAAATAAAATAATAAAATAAAAACATAAACTAAAACCTAAACCTAAAAAGAAAATAAAATAAAAAAATAAAAACTAAATAAAAATAAAATAAATAAAAAAACATAAACTAAATGAAAAATTAATAAACCTAAATAAAATAAAATTAAACCTAAAATAATGATAAAATAAACTTAAAATAAAATAAAATAAAATTAAATAAAACTTAAACATAAAACAATAAGATAAAAATAAAACCTAAAATAAATAAAAATAAAACCTAAACCCTAAATTAAAAAAAAAACAAAACCTAAAATAAATAAAATAAAATATACCTAAACCTAAACTAAAATAAACTAAACTAAAATACATAAAACATAAACTTAAACCTAAAATAAACAAAACCTTAACCTAAAACTAAATAAACTAATATAAACTAAAAATACTCTTAAACTTAAACTAAAAAAAAACAAAACCTTTAAATAAACCTAAAATAAATTCTTAAAACCTAAACTTAAAAAAATAAAACAAAAGCCTAAACCTAAATTTAAAAATAAAAAATAAAACCTAAATCTAAAAAATAAAATAAAAATAAAACTGAACTAAGAAAATAAACCTAAACCTAAACCTAAAAAATAAACTAAAATAAATAAACCTAAAATAAATAAACTAAACTAAATAAAAATAAAAATTAAACATAAATAAAAATAAAAAATTAAATAAACTAAAATAAATAAAAAATACACTAAATAATCAAACAAAAAGAAATGTTGATTTTGAATTTTTTCTCTATTAAAAAAACTAAATATCCTAAACCCAAGATAAAAATCTGAACCCTAAACCCTAAATCCTAAAACCCTAAAAAACCCTAAACCCTAATCCCTAAAAAGCTAAAAACCTAAACTTAAAGTAAATAAAACCTGGAAATAAAATAAATAAAAAAATCTAAACCAAAATATAATTAAAATAAAATAATATAAAAATGTAAACTAAAAGCTAAACCTAAACATAAACATAAACTTAAACCTAAAAAAAATAAAATAAAAAATAAAAACTAACTAAAATAAAACCTAAACTAAATTTAAAAATAAAAAACCTAAATAAAATAAAAACTAAACCTACAATAAAAATAAAATAAAACTAAAGTAAGATAAAATAAGAAATAAATAAAAACCTAAACCTAAATAATAAACTTAAAAATAAAAACTTAGAATAAATAAAAAATTAAACCTAAACCTTAATTAAAAATAAAAGAAACTAAACTAAAATAAATAAAACCTAAACTTAAACATAAAGTAAACTAAATTGAAACCAAAACCTAAATTAAAATAAAATAAAGAGCTAAAATAGGCCTAAAAACTAAAAAATGAGACCTAACCTAAAAAATAAACCTAAAGTAAAAACATAAAACCTAAACCTAAAAAAATAAAATAAAATCCTAAACTTAAACCTAAAAAATAAACTAAAATATAAAAAAGTCTAAAATAAATAAACTAAACTAAATAAAAAAATAAACATAATCAAATTAAAAAAATAAACTAAAATAAAAAAATAAACTAAATAAAGCTAAACCTACCAATTTGCTTAATTAAATAAATAAATAAACCCTAACCCTAAACACTACACCCTAAATCTAACCCTAAACCCTAAACTCTAAAACCTAAACTCCAAACTACCTAAACCCTAAAACCCCAAAACTACAACCTAAAACCCTAAAACTCTAAACCTAAACCTTAAACCTAAACTTCTAAACCTAAAACCTAAAAACTAAATAGTAAAGTTTAAACCCTAAACCTCCAACCTTTAACCTAAGCTAACCCTAAACCCTCAACCCTAAGCCCTCAAAACCCTAAACCTTAAATCCTAAACCCTAAACCCTAAACACTAAAGCTTAAATCCTAAACCCTAAACCCTAAAAACCTAAAAACCTTAACCTAAACTAAATAAAACATAATAATAAAATAAATAAAAAAACCTAAATGTAATTAAAATAAAAACATAAAATAAAATAAAAACCTAAACCTAAACTTCTAAAAAAAGTAAAATAAACTAAAATAAAATAAATAAAAACATAAACTAAACTAAATAATAAAATAAACCTAAGAATAAAAAACCTAAATAAAATAAAAACTAAACGTAAAATAAAAATAAAATAAACATAAAATAAAATAAAATAAAAACTAAATAATAACTAAACCTAAAAAATAAACCTAAAAAATAAACCTAAAAAATAAATAAAAAATAAAACCTAAAAATAAATAAATAATAAAACCTAAACCCTAAACTAAAAATAAAACTATAACCTAAAATAAAAATAAAATAAACCTAAACCTAAACCTAATCTAAAATAAACTATACTAAAATAAATAAAACCTAAACATAAACCTAAAATAAACTAAACCTAAAATAAACTAAACCTAAACCTAAATTTAGACTAAATGAAATAAAATAAACTAAAAGTGAACCAAGACCTAAACTAAAAAATAGAACCTAAAAGTAAAGCTAAAATAAAACTAAAACCTAAACCTAAAAAAATAAAAATTTAACTTAAACCTAAACCTAATAATAAAATATAAAACCTAAACTAAAAAATAAAATAAAAATATAACTCAACTAAAAAATAAACTAAACCTAAAAAATAAACTAAAATAAAAACCAAAACTAAAATAAATAAAACTAAAATAAATAAGCTAAACTAAAGGAAAAAAATTAGCATAAATAAAAATAAAAAAAGAAAATAAACTCAAATAAATAAAAATTGAACTAAATAAACTTAAACCTACCAGTTCACTTGATTTAAAAAAAAATAACTCTAAACCCTAAATCTTAAACCCTAAACCCTAAAACTAACCTTAAACCCTAAACCCTTAACCCTAAACTGTAAACCCTGAACCCTAAACCCTAAACCATAAACCATAAACACTAAACCCTAAACCCTAAACCCTAAACCCTAAACCCTAAATTATAAACCCTAAACCCTAAATCCTGAATCCCAAACCCTAAACCCTAAAGCCTAAAGTAACCCTAAACCCTAAACCCTAATAATTGGCAGAACCTTGATGATAAGAACATCACCATCAACTAGGCTCTATCTAGATCTGTCGATGGAGGCGAAGGTGGAGGTGGCAGTTATCGTAGTGGTGGTGGGGGATGTGGAGGTGTTTGTGGATATGGAGGTGGTGGTCAGAGAAGTGGTGGTTATCTAAGCGAGAGGAGAGTCAGAGGTTACAGCTGTGGTGGTGGCAGAGGGAGAGATCCGGGATATGAGGGTAGATCCCACTACTCAAGAGGCGGGGGTTGTTCTAATGGGAATTGGAAAACCAAGAACTCAATGATACTACTTACTAAAACTGTGTCCTTACAGTACATACAATTCTACATAACCAGGGTTTTTTATTTTCTCTATGGGTGCTCATTTTTTATTTATGTCATCGCCTGTGTCTTAGAAAACTTAAGGTGCTACTTGGTTGATGAAATTTAAAAGAAGAAATGTTGAATCTGAATTTATTCTCTATTAAAAAAAACCTTAAACCCTAAACTAAAACTTAAACCCTAAACATAAAATGTTAACCCTAAACCCTAAACCCTAAACATTAAAATAACCCTAAACTTTAAACCCTAACCCCTCAAAGGCTAAAAACCTAAACCTAAACTAAATAAAACCTAAAAATAAAATAAATAAAATAACCAAAACCAAAATAAAATAAAAATAAAATAAAATAAATACATAAACTAAAACCTAACCTAAACCTAAACCTAAAAAAATAAAATAAAAAATAAAAAACTAAACTTAAATAAAATAAATAAAAACCTAAACTAAACTAAAAAATAAAAAAAACTAAATAAAATAAAAATTAAACCTAAAATAAAGATAAAATAAAATAAAAACTAACTAAAAACCTGAACTTAAAAATAAAACCTAAAAAAATAAAAAAATAAAACATAAACACTAAACCAAAAAAAGAACCTAAACCTAAAATAAAAATAAAATAAACCAAAGGTAAACTAAAATAAATAAAACCTAAAATAATAAAACCTAAACCTAAAATAAACTAAACCTAAAATAAACCTAGACCTAAACTAAATAAAATAAAATAAACTTAAAATAAACCTAAACTAAACCAAAAAATAAAACCTAAAAATTAACCTAAAATAAAAACCTAAAACATAAACCTAGAAAAATATAATAAAAACCTAAACCTAAACCTATTAATAAAAAATAAAACCTAAACCTAAAAAATAAAATAAAATTAAAACTCAAATAAAAACCTAAAATAAAATAAATAAACCTAAAGTAAATAAAGTAAACTAAATAAAAATAAAAATAAACCTAAATAAAAAATAAAAAACAAAATAAACTCAAATAAATAAATATAAACTAAAGAAACTAATTAAACCTAAACCTATCATTTACTTAATTTTTAAAAAATCCTAAACCCTAAACCCTAAACTAACCCTAAACCTACAACCCTAATCCTACAACCCTAAACCCTTAACCCTAAAAAATAAACCCTGACCCCTAATCCCTAAACCCTAAATCGTAAACCTTAAAACCATAAGTCCTATACCCTAAACCCTAAAACCCTAAAACCTAAACCTTAACCCTAAACACTAAAACCTATAACCCAAAACCTTAAACTTCAAAACCTAAACCCTAAACCCTAAACTAACCCTTAATCCTAAACCCTAAACTACCATAAACCCTAAACTAACCCTAAACCCTAAGAATGGGGTAACGCAGTGAACATCATCAACCAGGCTCAATCTAGATCTAGTAGTGGAGAAAGGCAGTGGTGGTTATCGCAATGGTGGGGGATCTGGAGGTGCTGGTGGATATGGAGGTGATGGTCAGAGTAGTGGTGGATTTGGAGGCAGGAGGAGCGATGGAGGTTACAGTCATGGTGGTGGCAGAGGGAGAGATCGGGGATATGATGGTGGATCCTGCTACTCAAAAAAGTCGGGGTGTCATTATAGTTGAGAAAGTTGTACTTATCTAGGGTTTTTCATTTGCTCTATAGGTGCTCAATTTTCATCTATGTCATCGCTTATGTCTTAAAAAACTCAGGGTGCTACCCTAAACTCTAAACCCTAAGCACTAAACCCTAAACCCTAAACTAAAACTTAAACCCTAGACCTAAAACCTAAAGCCTAAACCCTAAACCCTAAACCTTAAACCCTAAACCCTAAACCCTAAAAACTAAAAACCCTAAACCCTAAACATTAAACCCTAAACCCTAAACCATAAACCCTAAACTCTAAACCCTAAAATAATAAATCATAAACCCTAAAACTTACAACCCTAAACCCTAAACCCTAAACAAACCCTAAACTAACCCTAAACCCTAAACCTTGAATAAAGATGTCATTAAGAGTAGATCTAAAGAATAACCTAATCCTAACATACTTATAGTAGCTAAAGGAAATGTCTTCAAGAGACTTTCCCTTGAGAATTAGAGATTTAAATACCCTAAATTATATTATAATGCCATATGTTATAGTATAATGTAGCATCATATATTTGAGCATGTAGTGAAGTGATTTTGGATGTTATAAGATGTTTTGAAATGTTTTAGTATATTATGGTATTATGCCCTATAGTCTATATTAATATAATTCATAAAAGATTTAATAAATCATATGATGATACTTGTTAAATTTGAAGTTGGAATTAGGTTGTAGTACCAAAGGTGTGCTACGCCACTTGTAGTCTAAAAAGTAAGATTTTATGTTCAAAATAAATATTATATCTTGTAGCATAGTATAGCATCATATATCATAATATATTATTCTGCCCATTTTAATTTCTTTTAGTATTTTATAATCATGCAGTCGAGCCTACACTAGCATTATTTATAAAAATGTTGATTTAGACTTTAAAATGGTGAAATTTGGCCAAATTCATAATAGGTAGAGCATGATATCATAATATATTTTTTCAATTTAAATTATGTGAGTGATATGACTAAAATATATGGTCTTTTTTTATTTAGACTAATTTTATGATTTTAATCTTAAGCAATCCCTTGTGATGTGATATGCAATATAATATGTTATAGTGTATTATAATATAGGATACCATAACATAGTATAGCATCATGCATTATAGCATACTATTGTGTTACTACTTATTGTTTAGCATATTTTAGTTTGTTATAGTTTGATGTAGTAGAGTTTCTACTGGAATAATTCATATAAATACTGATTTATAGGTTGAGATGATGAGATTTGGAAAAATTTAAGGTAAGCTTTAGGTAGCATCATTGGGGGTGTGCTATGGTGTGTCATTTAATCAAAAGAATGAAATTTTGCATCTAAAATAAATGTTCTTAGATTTTATAATTTTTTTGCTTAAAGTGATTCATTTTAAGGTGTAATGTAAGATAATATATTATATGAAAGCATATTAAAATATAATGTACATAACAATATAACTTCACACACACACACACACACACACACAATATATATATATATATATATATATATATATATATGATGTTGTGGTGTGTTACTAAATATTATTGTACATTTTAGTATGTTTTACTTTTGTTGAATAACTTCATCAAATAAAGAAGATCTTTTTGTTCCCTATAAAGGGAGTCCCCAGATACTTGATAGGGAGAATTTGATGTGAAAAGCTTGTAATATTTTTATAGCATTGATCTTAGATAAGGAAATAGAAGTGCTAGTAATAAAATAACTTTTATCAAGATTAATATTCAAGCCACTCTCCTTACCAAAAATATTTAAGAACTTACACAATTTTTTAATATAAAGAGTTGAGGCATTGCAAAATATAATGAAATCTTCAACAAAACTAAGGTGACAAATGGGAAACCCACCAATAGTTCTGTAGTACATGTTAGGCATTCTACTAAACATCTACTGAATACATCTAGAAAGATATTCCACAATCATAATAAAAAGGGTAGGAGAGAGAGGGTCCCCTTGCCTTAGCCCATGAGAAGAAGAGAAGAAACCATGCACTTCACCATTGAGGAGCAAAGAAAACCAAGAATTCTCAATCCCATTCTTAATTAAAGCAATAAATTGGTTAGAGAATCCAAAGAAAGCCAAAATTTTATATACGAAAACCCAACCAATATTATCATAAGCTTTGGAAATGTCAAGCTTAAAAAATAGGTTTCCATAGTGAACATTGGCATTTAAGACATGGATCATCTCTTGGTCTAAAAAACATTATATAAAATGGATTTCCCTTTAACAAAATTGGTTTGGTTGGGGGAGATAATTATAGAAAGCAAGATAGTCAAGCTTTTAGCCAAAACCTTAGAAATAAGTTTATTAAAAAAAAGAGTAAAGGCTAATTGGCCTAAAATCACTCCAAATTTCGATTGTCTTTTTAAGAATTAAAATAATGGAGGTTCTAGCAAAATATTTAGAAGGGTACTACCCTTAATGAAATCAAGGAAAACTTTAGCTAAGTCCTCTTTAATGATTATCCAACATTTTTGGAAAAAGAGGGTGGTATAACAATCGGAACTAGCCACAGAGTCTTTATTCATACTCTACAAAGTATCGCAATTTGGACTTAAGGTAAGGAAGAAAGCATTATCATCGTAAATAAGATTAGAATAACTTATCAAGAAATATCATCATAAGCTACATTTTTATTCGAAGCTCTTTATAAAAGAAAGAGAATCGAAGCTCCTTTTATCAACACCAAACTCCATCATTAATTTTCATTTTGAATGTGATTTATAGCCTTTTTCTTTTAACAATGGCATGAAAATATTTAGTATTATGATCACCATCAGATCCATTTCATAGATTTTTGCTGCCAATAGGTCTCCTCCATGTCTTGAAAACATGTTAACCTATCTTTAGCTTGAGCCAACAAATGAATTTTAGAAGAACAACAACGTCTTCCAAAACTATAACCTCATTCTCATATCTTTGATATCAAAAAGGTTCTTGAAATAATGTTAATTCCACCAAGTAAGGCATTATTTAAGCCTTTTTAATTTGAACCACAATCTCCTCATCCCAAAAATAGAATCATCAGGATGAAGAGGTTCACCCCAGTTAGTAGCAATAACATCCAAAAATTTATCATCCATGAGCCACATATTTTGGAAGTGAAAAAGGATAGGGGAGGAGGATTTACTAGCAATAAAATTCATAGTGATAAGCAAGGAGAATGGTCTGAAAGGGTTCTACTTAAGTGCTCCACAAATGTACTAGGGAGAATATTAATCCACAAATGATTAAAAAGAACCCAATCTAGCTTTTGCCAGAGACTATAATTATTCTAAGTAAATTGAGACCCACTAAAGCCAATAAGAATAAGATGACAATCAAGGATCATGTTATTAAAATCTTCCATAGAAAATAAATTCATGGCATTACCACCAACCCATTTAGAGGAAGAAGAGATAGTATTAAAGTCCCCACCCACAAACCAAGGAGCATCAACAAAGAAGAAAAACTAATAAGATCCTTCCAAAGAAGTTATCTACCATTTCTATTATAAAAAGCATAAACAAATGAGCTAGAACAACACCAATTATTATAAGTAATCTTAACATTCACAACTTAGGATAAATCATCCAAAACCTACATAACATAGGGACTATTCCAAAAAATCCAAATTTTATTGCTCGAGTTAGCAAAAAAATTAGAAAAAACCAATCATTCTCACAATAGAAGAAAGATTATAAGGAAGAATAAAGGTTCTAAATTAGCCAAAAAGAAATGTTATGAGAACAAACTAAATTTCTAATTTTATTTCTAACATAGAGGGTACCAATTCCATTAAGAAAGAAACCATTTATTTTTAGGTAGAAGAGCTAGATCTAGTAACTTTGGCAAAGTTAGGAAATTTAATTTTAGGAGTTTTATTTTTCTTTTTAAAAACCATTTGTAATTTATTAGTCATATCCACAACATCACCTTTCGATAGAGATTGTTTAGGGGTATGTTTGGAATAAGGTTGCACATTTAAACCATCATTGCATGCCACTTCACCTTCTTCCAAATCATGTTGAAGTATGAAAATCAAAAAGAAGAAGGATTAGAAATTAAACCATTTAAAGCCCAATCGGATTAGAAACTTTATCCTTAGTTTGCTCACCATTCAATCCCTCATCAAGGATCACAATTTATTCAATTAAAGGTGGCAAAGAAGCAGGAATGGAATCATTTAAGATAAAATCATCATCCATAAGTTTCGAAAACATATTATTGTCCATGTTATTACCAATATCAGTGGGATTCAAATGTATCGGCCCATTACAAAATAATGCATCCTTATTACCATGACTAACATCCAAAAGCTGATCACGCTTAAGAACCACAACATTGTCCAAAGGAGCAGTGGGAGGATCAAGGCAATGACCCTCAGCTTCAGGTAAAGAGTTATCCATTGGAACAACTTTCTGTGGTTTAACCAAGAGAGCCTTAATATTTGGATCTGAGTTATTATGAATGGGTTTGGGTTTCTTAAGGTGAGGGTGAACCATAAAACAATTTGAAACTCCATGACCATGAATTTTGCAATGGGAACAAAAAACAAGAAAATTCTCAAAATCCACTTTTTGCAAATATCCATATTTCACTGATCCTAGCCAAATTTCCTTTAGAAATTTTTTAGTTATACCCAACTTGACTAAAATTTGACCAACAGATGGTCGAGTATTAGAAGCAATCGCCATATCAACTTGAGGAGGAAGACCGAACAGCACACCCATAGTAAAAAGAAACTCATGATGAATGAAATGGACATGCAAATTAGGAAGAGAGATCCTAACCAAAATAATAAGATATTCCTCCTTAATATTAAAATGGGGCCTCCATTTTAACAATCACATCTGACAATTAAAAAATAAATACAAGCATCGAGAGAAAACTCGAGAATAATCTAAGTCATTTGAAAGCTGAATCAAGACATGAAGGAATCAATCAATTCGACAGAAAAGATACGAGAGAGTTTCAACCTATGGAAAAATGATCTAATATTCTCCAAAGTAGGATGACACGAAGCAAATTTACCCTAAACATAAAAAATTTTCTTTGTGTCATGCTACCCAAAAAACATACATAAACACTTGATGTTTAGATGCTTACATATGGTGCCGCTCCTTGAGATGATTATAAGTGAGCCTGAGCCTTTTCTTTATCTTATTTTTCCTATCTACTCTTACTCTTTATGCTTGATTAAGTATTTCATTTTTTGTACTCATCCCTTTAATCATGTTGCAGATCTCTGGTATATGTTGGGAGACTAATGCTACTGGATTGTGCTGGTTTCAAAAGGAGCAGAGGAAGTTTGCTGCTAATTTCATGGAATTTTTTTTTTTGTGGATCTTTGTTTCTTTTTTTTCTTAGCTTTCTTTCCTTAACTATTGTATTAATTAAGGGGCTTATCTCCTTAGGACTCTTTGTAGCTCTTTGAGCATTAGCTTAGAGATTTACCCCCTCTAAGGACCTTGTACCTTTTCTTTATGGCAATAAAATTTTCCTAATTTCCCTAAAACCCTAAAACTAACCCTAAATCTACAACCCTAACCTACAACCCTAAACCCTAAACCCTAAAATCCTAAACCCTAAACCCTAAACCCTAAACCCTAAACCCAAAACCCTAAACACTAAATCCTAAACCCTAAACCTTAACCCTAACCCTAAACCTTAAACCTTAAACCCTAACCCTAAAAAACTAAAACCCTAAACCTTAAATCCTAAACTAACATTAAACCCTAAACCCTTAATTAATAGCACTCTTAATTCCATGCCTTTATATCTCATCCAAACCATTGTCTGCTAGTTATCAATGAGATTGAGCGTCTCTAAATAAATTTTTTTGGGGCTCCAACACCTTTTCTAAAACAATGCACTAGACTTCTTGGTTTAAAAGTTGCGGCACTTTTGACGAAGGTGGTCTTGGTTGTAAATTCATAAAAGAAGCTATCAATGCCTTTTCCTATAAACTCTAGTGGAATTTTAGGAGTAATCATAGTCTTTGGGCTAATTTCATTACTACTAAATATTGCCAGGGTAAGCACCCCCTCATTTGTCCCTTTAAGCCGGGTAACTCTCCTGTGTGGAAAAGACTTTGTTCTATCAAATGGGATGTAGAATCCTTAATTTTATGGGGAATAAACTCTGGCGACTCTTTCTTTTGGCAAGATAACTGGAGTGGATGTGGATCCATAGATGACTTACTCTCCACCCATTCCACTGCTGCTATTAGAGTAAACTCTTTCTGGCATAACAATAAGTGGAACAATAGTAAGCTTGCTGATTTTATCCCTTTTACTTTCTTGAATATGGTTACTACTATTCCTATCACTCCTCACAATCAAGATCGATTCTCTTTAAGCTCTCTCATAATGGTGACTTCAACCTCAAAATGTGTGGCTCCACATTAAAGATACTCATGATTCCTCCTATGTATTCTCCAAACATTGGAATAATAACACTATCCCTACTTCTTATTATGTTCTTACTTGGTGTATTCTGAAAAATTTTATCCCTGTTGATTCCTTGTTGTGGGGTAAAGGGTTCCATTTACCCTCTAAATGTCAATGATGTTTCCATATTGAGAATGTTAATCATGTTTTATTTAATGGGGTCATTGCTTCTAAACTTTGGATTTGGTATGATGATCTTTTTAACACTATCAATTTCAATGGCTCTCTTACTTTATGTCAACTTCTTGAAATCTATTTTGATAACACTATTAAAGGTCACATTAAAGTTATCATTGCTCTCACTCTTATTTGGTTCATATGGATGGACCGTAATGATGCAAAACACCATGGGATCCCTATGAACCATGTGAAGATTATTGCTAGAACTAAAAACAAAATTCGTGACTTGTTTAAAGCCAATCTCATTCATTACAGACAATTCAAAGGTTATAAATTTATGGCCAATAAAGCGAGCATTAACGGATCAACCTTACTAGAAATGACAAGATTGTCTATTGGAAAAACCTCTTGACCATATTATTAAAATCATCTTGATGGCTTTGTCTCTCATAATGGCTCAGGTTGTGGTTGCATTTTTTGAGAACTCTAAGGGTCTAGTTCTATGTGCTTTTGCTTATCCCTTATTTCTGTCCCATTTTAGAGCTTATGGCGTCTTCAAAGCTCTTGAGATTTGCATCCAAAATGGTAGCTCAATATTTGGATTGAGGTGGATCTCTATTGATTGACCTTTTGACTTCCACTAAGATGAGCAGCACTGAATTGTATTACCTCCTCAAGAAAACTAGAGCTCTTCTTTTCCAACTGAATTTTAACATCACTCATGTTTGCCGTTAAGGAAACGCTTGTGCTGACTACCTTGCCAATCTGAGTGCTAGATCCAATGGTATCATCTTCTTTGATCAACTCACCTTACCCAAACACTTGCGTTAATTAATGGACAATTCTAGGTTTTCTTATCTCGAACTTAATCGCCCATTCGTGCGCTATCTGTGCTTCTTTATTTTTGTCTTTTGTTCCTTTGTTCCATTTGTGGATGCTTCACATGGATACTACTTGTTGTCTTGATCATTGTGCCATGATTTAGTGTTTTAATAACTTCTCCTTCATTTGGAGCTCCGCTTTTGGCATTTACCGATAAACTCATATGTGCATGCTGATACTCTACATTGGAATTATGTTGAGCTATGTGTCAGCTGTTATTGGTTTTATAACACCAATCCTATTTGGGACTTTAATCTCATTGATGGCATTCCTAATCCTAGGGGCTTACATTCTTTGGATGGAGATATTTATTTTGATGGGTTTAATCGCCATTAATTTACGCAACTTCTTGTTTCTCAAAGATATTCTTGGAGCATCTTAGTTATCTATGTTGTTTCTATGCATTGTAATATTGTTCACTATACTGGTTGCAATATTTATTCTGATGATTTACTGTTAGGTTGTTGGATTTTAACTAATAATGACTATTGGCTGGTTTTGACATCTTTGCTTGTCTCCCTATTAGATCTTGAATGTGATATTCTCTTTGACTCTAAGGTTTTGGAATCCATTTTGATTGTGGTCTCTTTGGTGGGATCTTGTTGTGGGGTGCTTTATTCCTTTCTTCACACGCCATGGTTGTTTTGCGTTTCCTTGTATTCTTGACCTCCTTACTCTAACGATAGATTTATTATTGTGCAGAACTTTGATATTACTTATTGGTTATCTTTTTATGTTCCTTTTACTTGCACTGTTTATTTTTTGACCTGGTTGGAGTTTCTTCAGATTGACTCTGGCTATTTTATTCAGGAGATCCTTTCTATGCAGGATGTTTCTGAGATTGGGTCTTTGGTCATGCACTATTACTGCTCTTGTTAGAAGATTATATGTTTTTTGCTGGCTGTCTTCTCTTGCTCCCTGCAGGAATGGGTTTTCATATTGGCCTCTCTTTTTGGTTTTTATTGTGTTTACCCTCTTTTCTTTATTTTTATTTCTGTCCTTGCTGCTATCCTCTGGGATGCTGTTGGTCTTTCCTGCAGTTGTTTTCCCTCTCAAACCTATGATGGGATCATGCAAATCTTGAAGAGCATTCTTCTTTTATTGAAATTAGTCAATGGTTTATCTTATATGCATAGTGTTATTGGCCAACCCTAGGTATTCTTGTGAGTGGATTAATGTGACTAAGCAAGCCCTTTGCTGTTTATCGAAAGTCTCTTCTTTGGATTGGCTTGTGGTGGGGATTTCATTTATTCCTTCATGCTACCTTCTACTCATTCCTACTATTTTGAACTATAGACATGGGTTTGTTTTGACTTTATTGCTACTTGTAGCTTAATTATTTCTATCCAAAGTAGGGCCATGAGCATCAATTGGTTGCAACCTTCCTTATTCTTTATTATTTTGCTATTTTTGATATCTCATGTCTACTCTAATATCTCTTTACAGGAATGGAATTGTGTTATTCCTTTCAATGCTAGTCATTGGCTTTTTGGGTCCTATTTAAAAATAGCTGTCTTTGTGATTTATGGTTGTTTTTTGATTCTTGAATTCCCAACTATTTGTGTTATTATCAGTTGGGCTATTTTTGATCACACATGCTATTGCTGTTTACATCAAGGTTCTATTTTCCATAGTCAGAATACTTCTTTTTTATTTTAGGATCCATTTTATGTACTGTCTACTCTTAATGGTTTTTCCTATGGTCAACTTGTTGATACCTTCTTTCTTAGTTGTTGGCTGATATGGATCCTTGAGGCTAATGTCAATCTTGCTATTTTTGGTCTTGTTTCTCATGCTTAGCAGGCTTGGAGTTACTTAATGGATTTTTATTTTGCCTTTGCTGAGGTTGTGGGTATTTCTGTTTACTCTGGTGTGAACTACTTGAACTCATACATTCTTTACTTTATATCCTTTTTCTTAAAATTTGCTTTTCCTAATGGGTGTTATAATTGTAACAATGTCCCCATTGTTGGTTTTTGGAATTTTGAGTACCTTACCGAGCATGTTTTCTTTTTTTTTCTTGTTGTCTTCTGCTTACAACGGGATCTTTGTTGGTCTTCCCATTGTTTTCCTCTCTATGCTATGATGGGAACATGCAAATCTTAAAGATCATTCTTCTATTCTACTTGAAATTAATCAATGGTTTATCTTATATGCATAATTGGGTTATTGGCCAACCTCGTTATTACTATCATTATCCTTGGCGTGGATTAATGTGACTAAGCATCCACTGTCATCGCTCAATGTCTCTTACTGGATTGGCTTGTGGTGGGGAGCTATACATTATCTATCCTTCTATCTTTATTTATGCTTTTGGGTGGACTCTTGGCCTTGTTGTCTTGAGCTATTGGCTGGATTAATACTCTCATCTTTGTCTCACGGGGTTTTGGTTTGTTTTGCTCAACATGTCTCTATTGAAGTTGTTAATTGTTTGGTGGATTTTACTTTGAACCTCCTTATTGGTTTTTTATATGCATATAATCTGAATTCATTGGTTTACCTTATCTACTGTTGTTTTCTCCATCTTATTTCAGTTAAACTTGTAACTATTGCACTGTTTATCACGGATGGGTGGCTTTATGATAAAATATGGTTTTGTTGTCTTGGTTGTTTCTTGTCTTGGAGATTTCTTTGTCTTGGTTTTAGACTCTATGTTGGCTCCATCTTTGTTGGTTGTAGGACTTGGTCCTATGTTGAAATAACTATTTTGACATTACTATTGATGGTTTTGGTGATTCTTTGTGCAGGTTCTTTGCTAAGTTTTTATGATCTATCTATTTGGTTATTAACTATTGCAATGTCTACTTTGATTGAGAGGTTTTATGGCAAACTTGTTGTCCCTTCCTGTCTTGGATGTTGCTGTTTTGGTTGGTTTCTACCTTGGCTATCCGCTGTCTTATGTTTTCTAGATTCTAATGTTAAAATTCATTTGAATCCACTTGTTGATTTTTCTTCTGGTGGGTTCCAAGGTTGCTTAGCTATTTTACTGTTGGGGTTGGCTTTTTTGAATGCACTGCTATTTATAGACTCTTGTTCATCTCAGTTGTTGTGATCTACATTTTGTTGTTGCCTCTATTCCCATCTGTTGGTTAGGTTTGTGCACTATGCATTGTATTACGAATGGGTGGTATTACGGTCATTTCTTGCCTTTGCTGTCTTGCTTGGTTATTTGTTGATGGATTATCGATTTTGGTCACGAATCGCTATTGGCTAACTCTAACTATCTTTACTTGGTGATATTTTGGTTGGTTGCGATTATTTCTGTGTTGGGATATGTTGTCTTCCTTTACAATTGCTTTTTTCAAATTCCTGATATGGATATTAATAAGGGGATTGTTTCTTGGCGAAAGATTCATATATATATATGGTGTTAATTAGGCTCATTGACTTGATTAGCGATTAAGTTGTCTCTAGCTATTTTCTAGTGGAGGGATTATATGCTAGCCTTTTTCTTTTCTTGGATATGCCTTTTCATGAGGTTCTAGCAAAGATGGCTCATTCTCTTATGTTTATGTATTCCCATGTCAGGGTGACTATATTGATGATACTTTTCTTGAATGGGACACCTTAACCTTCAGCTCTTTGCAATTTCCTCTCTATATTAGATATGGTTTTGTTTAGGTTTGCAGGTAATAAAGCTCGCAAGACCATCAACAGCTGGGAGTTATTTCCTCACAAGTGTTTCTCTCTTGTCCTCTTCCAGGTTTGCTCCATAGTATCATGCATTCTGACATCCTCCAGAGCATTGGCCTAATCTTTCATTGGATTATTATGTTAATAAACTTGTATCTTTTGATTGCTTTTATGTCTTCTTTGCTTTTGGATGTACTTAGATGATTTACTCCTTAATTGTAGCTCTTTGAAAGTTAGTTTATCCCCTTTACTTGTAATCCTTTTTTTGTGGTAATAAAATACCCCCACAAGGGGTTTCCCTAAACAAAAAAAAAAAAAAAAAAATTAAACCCTAAACCCTAAACCTTAAAAAACCTAAACCCTGAACTCTAAACCCGAAACCCTAAATCCTAAAAGCTACAACCCTAAACCTTAAAGCCTAAGCCTTAAAACTTACAACCCTAAACCCTAACCACTAAACCCTAAACCATAAACCCTAAATCCTAAAAGACTAAAATCCTAAACTTAAAATAAATAAATCCTAAAAATAAAATAAATAAAAAAACTTAAATCTAAATAATATAAAATATTAAATAAAATAAAAACCTACACTAAAACCTAAACCTAAACTTAAAAATAAAAAAAATAAAAATAAACTAAAATAAAATAAATAAAAACCTAAACAAACTAAAAAATAAAATAAACCTAAGATTAAAAACTTAATAAAATAAAAAACTAAACTTAAAATAAAGTTAAATAAACCTAAAATAAAATAAAATAAAAATAAACTAAACCTAAAAAAAATAAACCTAAAAAAATAAATAAATAATAAAACTAAACCCTAAACTAAAAAAATAAACCTAAAATAAAATAAAATAAAACAAATAAAATAATCCTCTAAACAAAATATCTAAACTAAAATAAATAAAAGACCTAAACCTAAAATAAACCAAATAAACCTAAACTATAAATAAATAAAATAAAATAAAATAAACTAAAAAATAAACCTAAACTAAACTAAAACTCAAAACCTAAAAATAAACCTAAAACAAATGTAAAGGAGTAAAATAAAACTAATACCTAAATAAATAAAATAAAACCTAAACCTAAAATAAAATAAAATAAAACTCAACTAAAAATAAAATAAACCTAAAACTAAACCTAAAATAAACTAAAATAAATAAAATAAAAAAATAAATCTAAGTAAAATAAAAATAAAGTAAACTAAAATAATTAAAAGATAAACTAATATAAATAAACCTAAACTTCTGGGTTTCTATTTAAAAGGCTTTAAGCCCTATCCAAACCCAACTCTAAACCCTAAACCACCTGCAAACCCTGGGCTCTAGGCCCAAACCCTGACCTCCAACCACCCTACCACTGAGCCCTGACCTGACCACTGAGCCCACCCAGGCCCACCCTAGATATCTTAAATCCAAACTATAAGAATAGACCCTGACCTGACCCTGGGCCTGCAACTATACAACCCTGGGCCCCAGACCTGGGCCCCAAACCCTGGGCCTAAAAACTAAACTGAGCTGAAAAGTAATATAGCTAAATAAAATAAATAAGATAAATGCTAAACTAAAACATAACCTACATAAATAAAATAAATAAAAATAAACTAAAATAAAATAAATAACCTAAATAAAACTAAAAAATAAAATAAATCTAAGATAAAAATCTAAAGATAAAACTAAACATAAAATAAAATAAATAACCAAAATAAATAAAATAAAAAACTAAATAAAACCTAAACCAAAGAAATAAACCTAAAAATAAAACTTTGAAAAAAATAAAAAATAAAACCTAAACCCTAAACTAAAAAAACCAAAACCTAAATGAAAAATAAAATAAAGAAAATAAAATAAACATAAACCCTAAACTAAAATAAACTAAACTAAAATAAATAAAACCAACCTAAACCTATAGATAAAATAAATAAAAAATAAAATACCTAAACTTAAAACAAAATAATAACACTAAAATAAACCTAAAATAAAACCTTAAAACCAAACCTAAAAGTAAAATAAAATAATTAAAAACCTAAAAATAAAAAAATAAAATATAAACCTAAAAAATAAAATTAAATAAAACACTAAAATAAACCTAAACTTATAAACCTAAACCTATAAAATAAACTAAAATAAAAAATCTAAACTAAAATAAAAAATCTAAACTAAAATAAAAAATCTAAACTAAAATAAATAAACCAAAAATAAATAAAATAAACTAAATAAAAATTAAAAATAACCCAAAATAAATATAATAAAGCAAACAAAAATAAATAAAAAATAAAACAAATGTACTAAATAAACCTAAATCTACCAATTTACTTAATTTAAAAAGAATGAAGTTAAACCCAAAATCCTAAACCTAAAACCCAAACTGCAATCTGAGCCTAAATCAAACCTTACACCTTAAAAACCCAACCCTAAACCTTAAATCCTAAAGCATAAACCCTAAACCCCAAACCCAACCCACAAACCCTAAACCCTAACCTAAACCTAAACCCTAAACCCCAAACCCTAAACCTAAACCTAAACTTAGTAACTAACTAAATTAAAAAATAAACCTAAACCCTTAAAACTATAAACTAAACCTAAACCCAGAATGGGCAAAAAAGGCAAGAACATCCGTCTCAGGTTCAATAGATCTTCTGTGGAGGCCATGCAGTTATAATGGTGGCGGGGATCTAGAGGCGGTGGATATGGAGGTGGTGGTAAAGTGATGGTTATGGATAGGAGGAGCAATGGTGGGGTATCTAGAGTAGCTGGTTCATATACGTGCTCATTTTTTATCCATGTCATCACTTATGTCTTAGAAAACTTGGTGTGTTACTTGGTTAATGAAATAAAAAATAAGAAATGCTTAATCTAAATTTGTTATCTATTAAAAAAAACTAAAAACCCTAAACCCAAAATTAAAACTTGAACTATAAACCTAAAACCTAAACCCTAAACCCAAAACCCCAAATTATAAAAACTCTAAACCTTAAACCCTAAACCTTAAACCCTAAACCCTAAAACTTAAAACCCTGAACCCTAAACCTTAAACCCTAAAACTTAAACCCTAAACCCTCCACAAATCCTAAACCCCAAAACAAAAAAAAACATAAAATAAAAATTAATAGTTAAAATAATAAAATAAACCCTACACTGGACTTTAACCTAAAATACTAAATTACTGCTACTAAACCCTAAATCTATCCCCAGTAAAAACCACAAACTACCCTGACCTAATAAATGATACCCTACCTAAACTAAAACTGACATTAACCCACAAATAAACCTAAACTAAAATATAACATAAAACCCTAAGAACCTAAACATATGCTTGTAAAAATAAAATAAAAATAAACTCAAGATTAACCCAGGCCTAAAAAATAAACTAAAATAACAAATCAAAAATAAATAAACCTAAAATAAATAAATAAAATAAATAAAATAAATAACTAATCAAAAAATGAAAAGCATAAACTAAATAAATAAAAATAAATTAAATAAAAAAAAAAACTGGGTTTATTTAATTTAAAAAAAAATCCCAAAATATAAAACCTAAATCTTAAACCCTAAATCTAAACCTAAACCATACCCAACCAACCTCCTGCAACCTACCCAACCTACCTTAATGTAAAACCTAACCCAACCACCAAATCATAAAAACTACCTAAACCCTAAAAAAAATAAACCACAACCTAAAACCACGGACCCTACTTAACCTAAACCCTAAACCCTAAAACCTACCCTAACCTAAACCCTAAACCATAAACAAACTAAACCCTAAAACCTAAACCTAAAAATAAGTAATAAAACCTAAAATAAACTAAATAAAAAGACCTAAACATAAATAAAATAAAATAAAATAAAAACCTAAACTAAAACCTAAACCTAAACTTAAAAATAAAATAAAATAAAAATAAAATAAAATAAAATAAAATAAAAAAAATTAAAACATAAACTAAACAAAAATAAAAAAATAAACTGGAATAAAAAAATAAATAAATAAAACTTAACATAATATAAAAATAAAATCTTAAAATAAAATAAAATAAACTAATTAAAAACCTAAACACAAAATAAACCTAAAAATAAAACTTAGAAATAAATATAAAAAACCTAAACAAAAATAAAAACTAAACCCAAAATAAAATAAAATAAACTTAAACCTAAACTAAAATAAACTAAATTTAAATAAATAAAACCTAAACTAAACCTAAAAATAAAACAAAACCAAAATCCTAAACTAAATAAAATAAAATAAACTAAATGTAAATGTAAAACTAAAAATAAAACCAAAAATAAACCTAAAATAACAACAAAAAAAACTAAAACAAACCCTAAACCTAAAATGTTAAAACCAACCTAAAATAAAAAAAATCATATAAAACTAAATCTAAACTAAGATAAACTAAATAAAATAAATAAAACCTAAACTAAAGTAAAGTAAACTACTAAACTAAACTAAAAATAAATTAAAATATTAATTAAAATAAACCTAAACTAAACTAAAAATAAACCTAAAAATAAACATAAAATAAAATCTAAAACCTAATCCTAAAAGAACCTAAACCTAAACCTAAAAAAATGTAAACCTAAATAAAATAAAAAAATAAAATAAATAAAATAAACATAAACCTAAACCTAAATCTAAAAATTAATTAAAATAAATAAACATAAAATAAATGAACTAAACTAAATAAAATAAAATAAACTTAAATAAAATTAAAATTAAAATAAACCAAGAATAAAAAAATAAATTAAATAAACTTGTTTACTTAATTTAAAATTAAAAATAAAAAAAACCCTAAACCCTAAAGCCACAAAGCATAAAACTAAATACGTAATCCCAATACCTAAAGCCTAAACCACAATCCTAAACCCTAAACTAAAAATTGAAAATCAAAACCTACTAAACTAAATAAAACAAAATAAAATAAAAAAAACCTAAACCTAAACATAAACCTTAGATAAAATAAAATATAAAATAAACTAAATTAAAATAAAATAAATCAAAACCTAAAATAAACTATAAGATAAAATAAACCTATAAATAAATAACCTAAATAATATAAAAACTAAATGTAAAATAAAAATAAAATAAAATAAAAACTAAATAAAAACCTAAACCTAAAAATAAATAAAAAATAAACCCAAATTCTAAACTAAAAATAAAAACTAAACTTAAAATAAAAATATGATAAACAAAGTAAAATAAACATAAACCTAAATTAAAAAAAAAACTAAATTAAAATAAATAAACTTAAACACTAAACTAAATACAATCAAATAAACTAAAAATGTAAACCTAAATTAAAAATAATACAAAATAAACTTAAAACCTAAACTTAAAATAAAATATAAACCTAAATAAAATAAATTAAAATAAAACTAAACTAAAAATAAACATAAACCTAAAGCCTTAAAAATATACTAAAATAAAACATGAACTAATAAAATAATAAATAAAATAAATAACTAAATAAAATAAAATAAACATAAATAAAATAAAAATAAACTAAAATAAAAAAGCTAAATAAACCTAAACTTTATTTTTTTTTAAATAAAAACCTAAACCTTCTAAACCTCTAATAAAACCACCCTAAATCCTACCATAACCATAACTTATAAACCCTAGGCCCTAAATTAACCTACTTACCTTAGCCCTGACCCTACCACAGGCCCTACCACAACCACTCTAAATAACTTTGACCCTGTGGCAAACACTTGACTGGGCTATGAGCTAGGCCCTCCCTAAATGACCTCCCTAACTGACCCTACCATCCCTAAATCTGGGCCCTGACCACAACCCTATAATGGCTGAGAACCCAAATGCCAGACCCTAGGCTCTAACCCTTAAAACCTATCAAATAACCAATAAATATATACCTAAATTTTTAAACCTAAATTAACCTACTATAAAATAAATTCTATGATATAAACCTAACTATAAACCTAATAAACATAAATAAAATCTACATAAATAAAATAAATGTAAATAAAATATAAATTAAATAAAACCTAAACCTAAAAGATAAACTTAAATAAACCTAAAATCAAAATAAAACTAAACCTATTAAACTTAAAATAATAAAATAAATAAATAATAAATCTAAACCTAAACTAAATAAACCTAAACCTAATAATAAACTACTAAATCTATGATAAAATAAAATAAACTAAATTAATTTAAACCTAAACTAAAAATAAAATGTAAAATAAACCAAAATAAAATCAAATTCAAACCTAAAAATAAAATAAAACCTAAACCTAAACTAAAAAATAAAACTAAACTTAAAAATAAAATAAAATAAAACTCACTAAAATTAACCCAAACCTAAACCTAAAAAATAAACAAAATAAAACCTAAAATAAATAAATAAAACTATATAAATAAAAATAAAACTAAATAAAATAAAAAATAAAAAAATAAATAAAATAAAATAAAATAACCTAAAATAAATAAAATAAATAAACTAAATAAATCTAAACCTCTGGTTTGCTTAATTTTAAATAAAAAAACCTAAATCCTAAATCTAAATCCACTAAACCTAATTCACAAAAAACCAAAATTAACCATACCTACCCTAAACCTGCAACCTAAACCACAATAACAAAAAAACCCTAATTCTACCATAAACTAAAAACATAAAAAAATCTAAACCTTACATACACCTAAACCCTAAATCCAAAACTTAACCCAAACAAAACCAAACCCCAAACCCTAAATCTAAACCTAAAGTTACAAAATAAATTAAAAAATAAACCTAAACCCTAAATCCCAATAAACCTTATCCTAAATCTAAACCCTAAGAATGGGAAGAACCTTACTGGAACAACATATAGGCTCAGTCTTGATATGGTATGGAGGGAAAAATTATCATAGTGGTGATGGGGGAACTAGAGATGTTGGTGGATATAAAGGTGGTAGTATGAGTAGTGGTGGTTATAAAAAAAGCGATGGAGGTTATAGCAGTGGGTGGTGGCAGAAATCAATATGATGATGGTTCCCGTTATTCAAAAGGCCAGGGTGGTTCTGATGAGAACTAAAGAAATTGAAAAATGGCCAATCTGATCTACTGCTTACGGAACTATGTCATTATAGTAGACATGGTTCTAGTTATCTAAAGTTTATTATTTGCTCTATGTGTGCTCATTTTTTATCTATGTCATCGCATGTGTCCTACAAAACTTAGTGTGTTACTTGGTTGATGAAATCGCAAAGTAGAAATGTTGAATCTTAATTTATTCTCTATTAAAATAAACCAAAAACCCTAAACCTTAGACCTAAAACCTTAACTCTAAACTTTAAACCATAAACCCACAAAACCCTAAACCCTACCCAAACACTAAAACCAACTAAACCCAAACCCCAAACCTAAACCCTAAACCCTCAACCAAAACCCTAAACATCTAAAATGCTTAAAACCTAAACCAAATAAATAGAACCTAAAAGTAAAATAAACAAAAAAACTTAAATTAAAATAAAATAATAAAATAAATAAAATAAAACCTTGACTAAAACCTAAAACTAAACTTTAACCTAAAAAAATAAAGTAAAAAACTAAACTAAAATAAAATAAATAAAAATTTAAGCTAAATTAAAAAATAAACAACCTAAATAAATTAAAAACTAAACCTAAAAAAATAAAATAAAAAAACTAAAAAAATCTAAACCTAAAAGTAAACCTCAAAATAAAACATAAAAATAAATAAAAATAAATAAAAATTAAAAACTAAACCCAAAACTAATAAAAAACTTAAACTTAAAATAAAAATAAAATAAACTTAAACCTAAATTAAAATATATTAAGCTAAAATAAATAAAACCTAAACCTAAGCCTAAAAACAAAATAAAACCTAAAATAAACTAATGTAAACAAAACCAAGATAAAATAAATAAATAAACTTAATCTAAATAAAATAAAATAAAAAGGAAAAACTAAACTAGAACATAATCTTAAACCTAAAATCAAAAAAAATAAAATAAATGAAAGTAAACTAAATTAAAATAAATAAAAAACTAAATTAAACTAAAAAATTAAAATAAACCTAAGAATGAAAAACTTAAAAAAAAGAACTAAATGTAAAATAAAAATGAAATAAACCTAAAATAAAATATAAATAAAAATCTAAACCTAAAAAAATATACCTAAAAGTAAAGCCTAAAAATAAATAAATATAAAACAAAAACCCTAAACTAAAATAAAAACTAACCTTTAAAAAAATAAAATAAGCAAAAAAATAAACCTAAACCTAATAAGGTAAACAAACTAAAATAAATAAAACCTAAATTTAATCCTAAAATAAACTAAACCTACTAAAATAAACCTAAAGTAAATAAAATAAAATAAACTAAAATAAACCTAAACCTAAACTAAAAAATACCTAAAATAAGCCAAAATTAAAACCTAAACCTACCTAAAAAAAAAATAATTAAACCTAAACCTAAACCTAAAATAAAATAAAGCCTAATCCTAAAAAATTAAATAAAACTTAAACTCAACTAAAGAAACATATATAAACCTAAACCTAAAATAAACTAAAATAAAACCTAAACTAAAATAAGTAAACCTAAAATACATCAACTAAATTAATTAAAATAAAAAAAATAAACCTAAATATAAATAAAAAATATAATAAGCTAAAACAAATAAGAAAATAAACTAAATAAACCAAAACCTACCGATTTACATAATTTAAAAAAAAAACCCTAAACCCTCAACATAAAACCATAAACCCTAAACCCTAAACCCTAAATCTTAAAAGCATAAACCCTAAAACCCTAAACATGACCTAAGCCATAAACCCTAAACTATGAGTCACTATAGCACAAGAGGGGAGTGAATTGGGTGACTTTAAAATTTTAAAAGTTAAATCTTAAATTTTATGTTTTAGTAGAAAATTAATTTTAGATTTTATAATGATAAGATACAATTCTTAATGCAGTAAAAATAAAAGTACAGTAAAGTAAAGAGAGTCAATAGGCACACAATTTTTATGTGGTTCAACTGAACCATAAAATTATTATATGCCAACCAGACTAGGAATCCACTAAATGCAAAAAATAGCTTATAAATAGTACTCTATGCTGATTACAACCTATAATATGTATGTATTTTAGAAAGCAAATTGATATAAATTTTAGCATGAAAAAAAATACAAAATAATAAATTATAATAAAATAAATCTCTCCAAATATACCAAGCTATCCAATTCAAAAAGTGATCTCACAACTTATAAATGATCACTTTATAACTTAAAATTTTGGCAAGATAAAATGCTCACTTAATATTGATAAGAAATAATTAAATAAATATCTTAAATTATTCTTACTAAGATACTTATGTTATTACAATTTGTAGATTAATATAAAAATGATTTCAAAATAAATTCACAAAATCCTTTTGCACAATAAAATAAATTTCAGTAAGGAATATTTTATTTTATTTTAACTAAAAATATGCTTTCAATTAATGCAAATGATCACAAAATACTTAAATAAAATTAGTATATGATAGATCTAAGTAGGTTAGTAAGCTTTTAATTAAAAAAAGAGATCTAGCATATATGAAAATAATTTTAGTACAATAATTTAATTTAAAATGCCTAAAATATACTTCTAAAATAGATCTAAGAATAAATGATCTTTCAAATAAGACTAATGAAGAAACATTTCAAGAAACCAAAAGAAATTTGTAAGAAGATAAAAATTTCAACAAGTTGAAATAAATCCTACAAACTATCACTAGAGTTTTTCACAAAAAAATGATTGAAGAAACTTTGATGTGAAAAACTTAGACTTTTATGTCCAAAGACAAATCCACCAAAAAATATAAATTGGAAAGAATAAATAAATGGTGAAAATAGTATGAACAACTAAAAATGGGTTAAGATCAAGAAAAAAACTCAAGTAATTTGAGAAAGCTCGCTTAGTTGAAGATATTAAAGATTCCAAACCAAGGATTTGATCTTGCAATATTTGGAGAACACTTGAAAAGAAAATCTAGGAAATTTTCTCGTAGATTTGCTGGAGGGCATTTGAATTTGGATGATGAATGCTTTCATGAAGAGAATGAGGGCTATTTATAAGCAAGAAGGTCATTTTGAATTATTTCAAAAAATATATTATTCTAACATCATTTTATCATATAATAATTTTATATTTAATAAAAATTTAATTTATATTAAATAAATATTAAATTCAAGCTACCAAAATTTGGCTATTCACATGGGCAAGTCAAAAAATAATAAAATATGTCTCTTAATATATTCGAAGCATGTAGCGTGCATTCATTATTAAAATTAACTAATGTTTGAAAACTCATAAAAAAACTCAATTTTAATCAAACGTGGGTCATCTAACCTATCCAAATAAAGGAAAAAATCCAAGGAATCTGGAGATAAAATCGGATATAAATTCCTTGATTATAAAATGACTTTGGCTAAATATAAAATTATACATATTTTTGTATTTTGAAATATGATATTTAAATATTATGATATAATTTATATGTAATCATACATATGTTAGTTTTCATATAACTAAAATTAAAATAAATATTTAAGTATATTAAGTATATAAACTAATTACACTTAATAGTCATAATTTATTATCATTTGTTTTTTTGACATTTCAAACGCTATGTATGAAACATATAATTGAGTGTTAATTAGATATATATTAATATAAATTAACCTCATTATCATTATTTCAAATAAAGAAAAATAGTATGTTAAGTTGTAAGCAAATTGTTTCATGCCAATGAACTCATATGAATATCTAAGATAATTATAATTGCATATAAGCTAAAATATTGTATCTTGAGCTTCACATTATCCATTTTGATCAATATTTCATTCTTCTATTCTTGCAATTTCCTCAAACATATTGTGAGATGTATTGGATATGTAATTAGCAATTAATTTATTTGAAATGCATAAAACATATATTAGAACATCCAAGCATTCATTTGTTATCATCTAAATTGATTGGATTGAACATGAGGCTCATTAAGCCAACAATCTTGCCCTTTTTGATGATGACAAACTAAGGTTGGCTATTGATTTTGATGAAGGTTGACCATTCATAATAGTTTTTGAAAATAAATTTCTCTTCTTAAAAGAATTTATGCACAAGAGATGAATAATGTTGCTCCCCCTAAATGTATGCATGAGATAAACTTAATACTAAGCAACATTTTACTCTTCTCCCCCTTTTGACAATATAAAAAAGTGAGAACAAACTACATATAGTTTTAAATATTAGGATCTAACATTCCAAGCATCCGTCTATAGAAATGTTCTTCTGGTAATGGTTTTATAAAAATATCTCCAATTTGTAAATTGGTACTAATAAAATTAATATTAATATTACCTTTCAAAACATGATCCTTAATAAAATGATGTCTAATTTTTATATGCTTAGTTCGTGAGTGCTGGATAGAATTTTTGGTTAAACTAATAGCATTAGTATTGTCACATTGAACTAGAATGTGATCTTACTTAATACCAAAATCTTTTAATTATTTCTTTAACTAAAGGACATGAGCAACACAACTACCGGTAGCTATGTACTCATCCTCAGTAGTGGATAAAGCTACAAAATTTTGTTTCTAGATAAGATGATCCTAAAATTGACATGTGCACGATGCTTTTTCTATCTACTTTTCATCTAATAAAATTAGTATCAGAATAAGCAACCAAATCAACTGATAAAGAATTTTTAGGATACCATAAACCTAACTTAGTAGTGCCTATCAAATACCAAAAGGTATGAAAGTTAGATTCTTTCGAGTTGACTTCTATTAAATGAGATTCTTTTGGGTTGGTCTAAAAATGAGCACACAAATAAACAATAAACATAATATCGAGCCTACTAGCAGCAAGGTATAAAAGTGGACCTATCATACTCCTATAAAGTTTTTGATCAACAGATATTCCTAATTCATCTAAATCCAATTTTGTAGATGAGCTCATAGGAAGTTTACTAGATATAAATCTTTTCATGTCAAACCTCTGAAGTAATTTATTTATGTACTTAGTTTGACAGATGAATGTGCCATTTTCTTGTTCCTTCACTTGAAGACCTAAGAAAAAAAAAGTTCTCCCATCATAGATTCATTTCAAACTCTTTAGACATCAAAGATGAGCACTCATGGTATAAAGATTCATTTGTACTTCCAAATAATATATCATCTACATACACTTGTACCATAATCAAATCATCATCTATGCTTTTAAGGAATAAGGTCATTATCTACTCTACCCTTTCTAAATCCATGATCATTAAAAAGTTAAAACCTATCATACCAACGAGGAGCCTATTTTAAACCATATAAGGCTTTCTTTAATTTATACACATTTTTTGTACAATCAAGGCTCTCAAATCCAGGTGGTTGCTCTACAAATACATCTTGGTCAATAAATCCATTCAAAATGCACTCTTGACATCCATTTGAAAAAGTTTAAAATACCTAAAATAAGCATAAGAAGGAGTAACCTAATAGCTTCTAGTCTTGCTACGGGTGCAAAAGATTCTTCAAAATCTATACCTTCAACTTGTGTGTACCCTTCTGAAACTAACCTAGCTTTATTACTAATAATACAACATTAATCATCTAGCTTATTCCAAAAGACCCATTTTGTTCGAATGATATTTTGATCTTGCATTCTTGGGACTAATTCTCAAACATCATTTCTTACAAATTGATTCAACTCCTCTTCCATAGTAATAATCCAAAAATATCTTTTAATGCTTCTTCTAAATTTTTTAGGTTCAACCTCGATAAAATGTTGAATGATCTACAACCTTTCACTATGTCTTCTAGTCATAACTCCTTTTGAAGGATCTCCTATAATTAGTTCATTTGGATGATTTTTATTATATTTCCATTCTTTAGGCATTGAATCATCCACATTATCTTCTAAAGATATTTTCTTAAGATTATCAATCTCTTCATCAATCACTTCATTTCTAATGGGATCAATTAAATTTTCATAAAAAATAATATGTATTGATTCTTCTATAATCATTTTTCTCTTATTGAAAATCCTATAAGCTCTACTAGAAAGAGAGTATCCTAAGAAAATACCATCATTTGATTTGCAATCAAACTTACCTAGATGCTTTTTTTCCATTATTCAAGATAAAGCATTTACATCCAATTACATGAAAGTGTACAATCTTAGGCTTCTTTCCAAAAAATAATTCATAGGGTGTCTTCTTCAAAATTGGTCTAACATAGATCTTATTCATCATATAACATGCAATATTTACTGCTTTTGCCCAAAAATATTTTGGCAATTTATACTCATCAAGCATTGATCTACTTAATTCAATTAATATTCTAGTTTTTCTTTATACTACTCCATTTTATTGGAGAGTTCTAGGTGCAGAAAAATTATGTCTAATCCCATGTTCATCACAATAATCCTCAAATAATTTATTTTCAAATTCCCCACCATGATCAGTTTGAACCCTATTAATGAAAAGGCCTTGTTCTCTTTGAATATATTTAGAAAACTTTCTAAACTAACCAAAAACATCATCCTTATAAGTTACAAACAAAACCCAAGTATATCTAGAGAAATCATCAATAATCACAAAATCATAATTTTTTACCACCTAATTGTGGTAATTGGACCAAACAAATCCATGTGCAACAATTCTAGACGTCTAGAATTATAAACAATATTTTTACTTTTAAATAAGCTTCTAGAATGCTTACCATGAATACATGCATCACAAACATAGTTTGAATGAAAATTTAATTTAGGCAATCCAACTACTAAATCAAGTTTAGCAATTTTATTGTGACATAGTCTCCTATGACATATATCATCATGAGTGCTTTTAAAATAAAGTAAATTCAAATTAACATCATGAAAGCTATGTAAATCAATGACATAAATATTTTTATGCCTTTTTCCTACTAAGGAAACATTTTCATTATTTTTATAATACAATATGATGTATGAAATACTACATTCAAACCTTTATCACATAATTGACTAATAGAAATTAAATTATGTTTTAATCCTTCTACTAGAAAAACTTTATCTAAAGTGATAGAATTCTTACTAATAGAACCAATGCCAATGATCTTTCCCTTTGCATTATCTCCATATGTAACAAATCCTCCATCACTTGATTCTAAAGTTGTGAATTTATCTTTATCTCCCGTCATATGTCTTGAACATCCAGTCCAAGAACCACATGCCTTTTTTTGATTTTTTTTTTGAAGGCATTCCTACAAACAAAATCACATGTTAACTTTTGGAACCCAAACATGTTTGGGTCCACATTCTAAATTTGAAGCAAGATATCTAGCATGTGGTTTGTGTAGTGCTTTTCCTTTTGGTACCCAAACATAAGATGATTTCTTAGTGTTTTGTAATTAACATAAATTGAAATCAAATGAAATATGCCCTTTTCTATCATAATAGTTGCACCAAATATTAGTGCTTGCATGTGGCTTAGCATGAGTGGGATGTGTATGATGCAAATAATTATTTATTAAATATTTTACTTGATGAAGCATTATAATGAACTTGTGATTTCAAACATAATTCTAATCTTGCTTTTAACAAGATATTCTCTCTTTCAAGTTTACATACATGTAAGGAATAATTTAATAAAGAATTAGTTTTACTTTTAAATTATCACATTATTTTTTAAATCACAAAAAAATTCATATCTAAATTTTTTATGTTATTTTTCTATGGTTTTGTATTTTCTTTTAATTTTTATATTCAATAACTAAATCATTAAAAGCATCATCTAATTTATCATAAGATATATCATTACATACCTCTTGAGAATCTAAATTGATTCTCCATTTGCCATAAGACATATGTTGACCTCTTCATCGGATGAGCAAGTACTTGATTCATTTGAATCTAGGTTGGCCCATAAAGCCTTCTTCTTCTATGGTACTTTTCTCCTTCATATTTTTCTTCTTTCCACATCAATCTTATTCTTCTTTGATTCAGACAATCACCTTTTGTGTCGGGCTTGTTACATTTAGCAAATGTTCCCTTCACTATAGAAATTTCTTAGTTTGAAATTTATAGTTTTTAGATTTTTTATACCTTTGATTCTTCTTCCTTACAAGTTCCTAAGCCTTTCGGATAGCATGACCACCTCATCACTATCACCATCTGAGCTTGAGGTGTTATGCTCATCACTATCATCAACTTATAATACAATGGCTTTTCCTTTTTCCTTCTCCCTTTTTGTCGAGTTATCCATCTTATCCCTTTGAGTAATAACCTACTCAAGTGCTATCAAAGAACCCAAAAGTTGATCAAGTGGATAAGTAGATAAATCCTTAGCATCACTAATAGTTACTTTAGCTTCCCATTCTTTTGGAAGACATCTAAGAATCTTATAGACTAAGTCTTGATTCTATATGTTTTCCAAGAAAATGCAATGTGTTAATTATTTTCATGAATCTAGTATACATATCAGAAATAGATTGAAGGAGACATATGAAATAACTCATATTCATGAACAAATTTATGTGAGCATCACTAACTTCACTAGTTCCTTCATAAGTTATAATGAGTTTATCCCATATTTCTTTTGTTGTACTAAACATAGAAATTTTCATGTAATCATCGGGTAATAAGCACAATGTAAGTATTACAAGTAGCAATTAATTCATTGAGTTCTCTTTTTACAGTCCATTCCTCAAAGGTTTTCTACTTTAATGAAATTTACTTCTGAGTGTATGATATTGATGTGTCAACATGTACCACATGCATCTTGACCTCTTAAAATGTACTAATTCTATTTTTCCAATAATCAAATGGTACACTATCTAAAAGTGGAAGTCTATGAGTGGATTGTCCCTGTAGTGAACCCTTTGGGAAACCTTGTACCATAGTGATCTACTTTTGGATGTTAAGCCAATAAAAACTAGAAACAAAAGTGAATTGGGTCATATTAAAAATTTTAAAAGTTATATCTTAAATTTTATGTTTTAGTACAAAATTAATTTTTAGATTTTATAATGATAAGATACAATTCTTAATGCAACATAAATAAAAGTATAGTAAAGTAAAGAGAGACTATAGGCACACAATTTTTATGTGGATTAGCCAAACCCCAAAATCGACCAACATCCATCCACACGACTAAGAATCCACTAAATGAAAAATAGCTTACAAATAGTACTCTCCTATGGAGGTGAGTACAACCCCATAATATGTACTCTCTACAAAGGGAGAAACAATATATAAAATTTATAACGAAAGAAAAATACAAAATAATAAATTTTGATAAAATAAATCTCTCACAAATATACCAACTATCTAATTCAAAAGTGATCTCACTAATTATAAATGATCACTTTACAATTTAAAATTTTAGCAAGGTAAAATGATAAAATGGTACTCTCTATAATAATACAATAATATGTATCTCTTAATAAATATGTATCTTACTAAGAAGCTAAATGAAAAATAGCTTACAAATGTATTTATAATAGTAATATAATATGTATTTTCAAAATAAATAATATAAAATTTATTTAAAAGAAAATCAAAATAATAAATTCGATAAAATAAATCATCACATATTTTATTTCAAAAGTGATCTCTCATTAATGATCACTTTTCAATTTAAAAAGCAAGATAAAATGCTCACTTAATTAATAATAAATAATAAAGTAAATATCTTAAAGTGATCTTACTAAGATGTTTATGTTATTATGATTGTTAATATAAAATGATTTCAAAATAAATTCATATGAAAATAAATTTCAGCAAGGAATAATTTAATTTATTTTAAAATATCTTTCAATTAATAAATGATCATAAAATTTTTTAAATAAAAGATTATATGATGAATAAATGATAAGCTTTAATTAAAAAGAGATCTAGCAATATGAAAATAATTTCACAATAATTTAATTTAAAATGATTAAAATATTCTTCAAATAGATCTAAGAATAAATGATCTTTCAAATAAGACTAAGAAATATTTCAAGAAACCAAAAGAAATTTGTAGGAAGAAAAAATTTCAACAAGTTGAAAAATCCTACAAACTATCACAAGAGTTTTACAAAAAAATGATTGAAGAAACTTTGAGGTGAAAACTTTGACTTTGATGTCGAAGACTAATCCACCAAAAATATAAATTGGAAAGAATAAATAGATGAACAACTAAAATAGATTAAGATCAAGAAAACAAACTCAAGTAATTTGAGAAAGCTCACTTAGTTGAATATGTTGAAGTTTCCAAACCAAGGATTTGATCTTGCAATATTTGGAGAACCCTTGGAGGAAAATCTAGGAAATTTTCTCTTGGATTTGCTGGAGGGATTTTGAATTTGAATGAGGAATGCTTTTATAAAGAGAATGAGGGCTATTTATAAGCAAGAAGGTCATTTTGAATTATTTCAAAAAATATATTATTCTAACATCATTTTATCATTTAATAATTTAATATTTAATAAAAATATAATTTATATTAAATAAATGTTAAACTCACATAGCCAAAATTCAGGGGCAAGTCAAAAATAAAAAAATATGGCTCTTAATATATTCAAAGCATGTAGCATGCATTCATTATTAAAATCAGCTAATATTTGAAAAGTCATAATAAATTCAATTTTAGTCAAACGTGGGTCATGTAACCTATCCAATTAAAGGAAAAAAAATCCAACGAATCTATTTTTGTTAAACCTTGGAGATGAAATCACAAATAAATTCCTTTATTATAAAATGACTTTGGCTAAAATACTACATTCAACATATTTTTGTTAATTTTAAAATATGACATTTAAATATTATGATATAATTTATATATAATCATACATATGTTAGTTATCATATAGCCTTAAAATTAAATTAAAATATTTAATTATATTAAGTATATAAACTAATTATAGTTAATAATCATAATTTATTATCATTTCTTATTTTGATAATTCAAATGCTATATGAAACATATAATTGAATGTTAATTAGATAGAGATTTATATAAATTAACCTAATTATCATTATTTCAAATAAATATAAATAATAAGTTAAGTTGTGAGCAAATTGATTCATGCCAATGAACTCATATGAATTTCTAAGATAGTTATAAATGCATATAACCTAAAATATTGTATCTTTAGCTTCACATTATCCATTTTGATCTTCATTCTTCTATTCTTGCAACTTCCTCAAACATATTATGAGATGTATTGGATATGTAATTAGCAATTAATATATGTGAAACACATAAAACATACATTAGAACATCCAAGCATTCATTTGTTATCATCAAAATTGATTGGATTGAACATGAGGCTCATTAAGCCAACATAAACCCAAACCCTAAACCTAAAGTTACAAAATAAATTTAAAACCCAAACCTAAACTAAACCAAATAAGCGAGAACCTTCCGGCAAGAAAATCACCATCAACCATCTAGATGCGGTGGAGGCAAGCGGGCGGCGATTATCAGTGGTGGTGGGGATCTAGTGTCTTGGTGGATATGGAGGTGGTGGTGAGGCGTGGTATATGGAGGCGGGGAGGCGTGAGGAGGGATGGTGGTGGTGGAGGGAGGGTGGGGATATAATGGTGGATCCCACTTTCGAGAGGCGGGTTGGTTCTAATGGGAACTGGAGAAACTATAGAATGGTCGATCCGATCTGCTACTTATGGAACTGTGCCTTTATAGTAGAGACAGTTCTAGTTATCTAGGGTTTTCTTATTAGCTCTATGCGTGCTCATTTTTTATCTATGTCGTTGCTTGTGTCTTAGAGAACTTGGTGTGTTACTTGGTTGATGAAATCGAAAAGAATAAATGTTGAATCTGAATTTGTTCTTTGTTAAAAATAACCAAAAATTCAGCAACCTAAAACCTAAAATAAAAACCTAAACCTCAAAATAAGCCTAATAAATATAAAAGGCCTAATAAATAAAAATAAAATAAATAAATAAAACATAAGCACTGAGCCCTGGGCTTGAAAAGAATAAAATAAAGAGCTAATAAGATAAATGGCCCTGGAAGCTAGGCTAAAGATAAGACCTAAATAAGATAGAGAATGGATAAACCTAAAGATAAGAAATAAAAAATAAACCTAAAATAAAATAAAATAAACCAAAATAAATAAAATAAAACTTAAATCTAGATAATAAACCTAAAAATAAAACCTAAAATAAATAACTAAACCCCAAACCAAAATAAAATAAAATAAACCTAAACCTAAACTAAAATAAGCTAAAATAAATAAATAAAACTTAAACCTAAAATAAAACCTCCCACCTAAAATAATAAGTTAAAATAAAATAAACCTAAACTAAACTAAATAAAATCCTAAAACCCAAACCTAAAATAATAAACTACATATAAAATAAAATAAACCTAAAAATAAAATAAATAAAATAAACTAAATAAATAAACCTAAACCTAAAAATAAACTAAATAAAACTGACTAAATAAATAAAAAATAAACTAATTATAATAAACATAAATCAAAATAAAATAAATTAATAAAATAAATAAAATAAAAATACTGATAAATATATACCACATTTATATATATCCTAAATCTAAATCCTAAAAATCTAAAATAACTAACTACAAACCTAAAATAATAAATAACCCTAAACTCCAAAAACCTAAACTATAACCAAGACTCACTAATACCCTACTGGATCTAAAACCTACACCACTTGACCTGACCTAAGGCTAACTGTCTAAATAAAACTGGGTTGATGGGCCCTACCTAAAATAAACCACTGACTACTGATCCTTCCTGACCTAACTACTGAATCAGAGGCCTGGGCTATAATAAAAGATAAATAATATAAACTAAAATAACCTGACTCTTGACCTGAGCCTGCTAAAATAAAACCTAAAAATAAATCACAAATAAAAACACTAAATGATAAACTAAATAAAAAACCTAAACAAAAAGGTAAGCCACAAGCTAACCAGAAACCATAACCACTAAAAAACCCAAAAACCAAATCTGACCCTAAACCAACTAACCAGAATAAACCTAAAGCCCTAAATCTAGAAAACTGACTAAATTAAAAAAATAAATTAAATATATAATCTAAAAAAAATAAACTAAAATAAACTAAAATAAACATAAAATAAATAAAAATAAATTAAATAAATAAAATAAATAAATTAAAATTAAAATAAATTAAATAATACTAAATAAAAATAAACCTAAAATAAAAATAAATAAATAAATTATACCTCAAAAATAAAACCTAAAACATAAATAAAATAAAATAGAATAAATAAATAAATAAAATGAATATATAAACTAAAATAAAAATAAACTAAAAAAATAAATAATCTTAAACCTAAATTAAATAAATAAAAAACAAACCTAAAATAAAATTGAATAAACTTAAATAAATAAAATACACTAAATAAAAGATAAAATAAATAAAAATAAAAACCTAAAACTAAACTAAAAAAAACTAAATATATAAAATAAATAATAAAGTAAATAAAAATAAACTAAGTAATAAACTAAACTAAACTATAAAAAGAATAATAAAAATAAAACTAAACTAAAAATAAATAATCAAATCCTAAACATAAAAATAAATAAAATAAAATAAAAATAAAAATTAAACCTAAAATAAATAAATAAATAAAATAAAATAAACTTAATTAAAAAATAACTATAAATAAATAAACTTAAATAAATAAACTTAAACCAATTAAACTAAAATAAAATAAAATAAAATAAATAATTAAATAAATAAATAAACTAAACTAAACTAAATAAACCCTAAAATAAAAAAATTAAATAAAATAAAAATAAACTAAATTAACAAAATGAAATAAAAAAATATAAACTAAAATAAATAAACTAAAACTTAAACTAAATAAAAGAAATAAAAAACTAAATAAACCTAAATAAATAAATAAAATAAATAAAATACTAATAATAAAAAAATAAACTAAACTAAATAATTATACCTAAAAATAAAATAAAATAACTAAAAACCTAAAAATAAATAATATAAAATAAATAAAAAAAACTAAACCTAAATATAATAAATAAATAAAAAAATTAAATTAAATTTAAAAACAAAAATAAATAATGATCTAAAACAAAACCAAATACTAAACCTAAACCTAAACCCTAAAACCCTACCACAACTAACTACTATAACTAGATCTATAATGAACTAATAAAAACCCTAAAACCCACTAAACCAAACTCTAATCTTGACCTACCTATAAATCTAACTAAAATAAACATAAAATAAAATAAAATAATCCTAAAAAATCTAAACCTAACTTAAAAAAATAAAATAAAATAATAAAACTACTAAAATAATAAAATAAAACTTAAGCTAAACTAAAAAAAAATAAAAACCTAAAATAAAATAAAAAACTAAACTAAAAATAAAATAAAATAAACATAAAATAAAATAAAATAAAACTAAATAAAACCTAAATGTAAAAAAAATAAACTTAAAAATAAAACCTAATAAAAAAATAAAATAAAAACCTAAACTAAAAAATAAATAAAACCTAAAATAAACAAAATAAAATAAACTAAAACTAAAACAAAAATAAACTAAACTAAAATAAATAAAATAAAACCTAAAATAAACTAAACCTAAATGACTAAATTAACTAAAAAATAAAATAAACTAAAGATAAAATCTAAAACAAACTAAAAAATAAAATAAAAATGAACTAAACCTAAAAATAAAAATAAAACCTAAACCAAAATAAATAAAAATAAACATAAACATAAACCTAAACCTAAAATAATGAACTAAAATAAAAGCCTAAACAAAATAAAAAACTAAACTACAAAATTAAAAATAAACCTAAATAAAAATAGAAAACTAAAATAAACTAAACTAAATTAAAAATAAATAAATAAACCTAAACTAAATTAAACCTAAAATAAATTAAATAAAAAAATAAATAAATAACATAAATAAAATGAACCTAAACCAAATAAATAAATAAAAACTAAAATAATCCTAAAATAAATTAAAATAAATAAAATAAACTAAAATAAATAAGATAAAATTAACTAAATAAATAAAATAAATAAACTAAAAAATAAACTAACCAAAAAAACTAAAATAAAACCTAAACCATAAAACTAGAAAAAGCTAAACTAAACTAAATAAAATAAACTAAACCTCAACCTAACCCCAAAAATGAAAACATAAAAAATAAAGCCAAAAAAAAGTAAAATTATAAAACTAAATTAAAAAATAATTTGAATAAATAAATAAAATAAATGAACTAAAATAAACTAAACTAAACTAAAATAAAATAAATAAAATAAAGTAAAAACCTAAATTAAATAAACTAAATAAAACTAGACCTAAAATAAACTAAACTAAATAAACTAAAAAATAAATAAACACAAACCCAAATAAATAAAAATAAAAATAAACTAAATAAAAACCAAAACTAAATAAACTAAAATAAACTAAATAAAAGAACAAAATAAGTAAAATATACTAAATAAATACAAAAATAAATAAATAAACCTAAATTAAAATAAACTAAACTAAAATAAATAAACTAAACTAAATAAAATATATAAATAAAAAGCCTAAACATAAATAAATAAACTAAAATAAACTAAACTAAAAATAAACTAAACAAAAAATAAATAAACCTAAAAAATAAATAAATAATAAATAAAATAAACCTAAATAAATAAACTAAACAAAATAAACCTAAACCTAAAATAAAATATAAATACAAAAAACTAAATAAACTAAATAAACCAAACTAAAATAAACTAAAAGTAAAAAATAAAATAAATAAACTAAAATAAAACCTAAACTAAATAAATAAAAGAAAATAAATAAACTATAATAAAATAAAATAAATAAATAAACTAAATTAAAAAATAATAAATAAATAAATAAAATAAAATAAATAAACCTAAACCTAAATAAAAAATAAACTAAAATAAATTAAACCTAAACCTAAACAAAAATAAACTAAATAAAAAATAAATAATCAAACTAAAATAAATTAAATAAACTAAAAAATATATAAATAAACCTAAATAAGATTAACATAATCCTAAATAAAATAAACCTAAAAATAATCTAAACTACATAAAATAAATCTAAACCTAAACCTAAACTAAACCTAAACTAAATAAAATTAAACTAAATCTAAAATAAATAAATAAATAAAACCTAAACCTAAAATAAATAGATAAAAATTAAACTAAATAAATTAAAATAAGAAAAAAAATAAATAAACGTAAAAAAATAAAATAAATAAACTTAAACCTAAATATAAACTAAATAAAAATAAAATAAATTAATTCAAATAAATAAAATAAACAAAAATAAATAAAAGCAAAAAAAATAAATAAACTAAACTAAAACCTAAAAAAAATAAACTAAAATTAAAAGATAAAAAAATATAAATAAAATAAATAAAATAGAAAACTAAAAAAAATAAATTTAAAAAATAGATAAACCTAAGCTAAAAAAATTAATAAACAAAATAAACTACATGAAAATTAAATAAATAATAAAAAAAAACTAAACCTAAATGAAATAAAAATAAAAATAAACCTAAAATTAAAGAAAAAAACCTAAACTTAAATAAAATAAACTAAAAAATAAAAATAAAAACCTATATAAATTAATAAACTAAATAAAATAAACTAAAATAAAAACAAAATAAAAACATAAACCTAAACCTAAAATAAACCTAAACTAAACTAAATAAATAAAGAAATATACTTAAACTTAAACTAAAATAAAATAAAGTAAAATAAACTAAAAATAAATAAACTAAATTAAATAAATAAACCAAAAATAAAATAAATAAAAATAAAATAAAATAAATAAACCTAAATAAACTAAACTAAACTAAATAAACTTAAATAAACTAAACTAAATATAAATAAAATAAAATTAATTAATTAAAATAAACTAAATAAAAAATAAACCTAAACTAAAGCAAACCTAAAAAAATAAAATAAAACTAAGTAAACTAAACTAAATAAATAAACCTAAACCTAAACCTAAATAAACTAAAATAAAAACAAAATAAATAAATAAATAAAAATTAAATATACAAAAAATTAATAAACTAAAAACTAAACTAAATTAACCCTAAAATAAATAAATAAACTAAAATTAATATCAAAAGATAAACCTAAAAATAAAATAAACCTAAATAAAAATAAATAAACTAAATAATCTAAACTAAATAAATAAGCTAAAATGAAACTTAAACCTAAATAAAAATAAACTAAATAATCCAAAATAAATAAATTGAAAATAAAATAAGCTAGCCAAAATAAACTAAATAAATAAAATAAATAAATAAAAAATAAACTAACTAAAAAAAAAAACTAAAATAAAATAAACCTAAAACTAAAAAACTAAACTAAACTAAAATAAAATATAAACCTCAACCTAAAAAAATAAAAAAATAAAAAAAAAAAAAAATAAAATAATAAAACTAAATAAAAAAAATAAATAATAAATAAAATAAAATAAATAACTAAATAAACTAAAACTAAACTAAAATAAAATAAATAAAAATAAAAATAAAACCTAAATTAAATAAACTAAATAAAACTAAACCTAAAAAATAAACTAAACTAAATAAACTAAAATAAATAAACACAAACTATAAATAAAAATAAAAAAACTAAATAAAACCTAAACTAAATAAACTAAAATAAACTAAATAAAATAAAAAAAAAAAATAAAATATACTAAATAAAATAAAAAATAAAATAAATAAACTAAATAAATAAACTAAACTAAAATAAAAACTAAACTAAATAAAATATATAAATAAAATAAAATAAATAAATAAACTAAAATAAATAAACTAAAAATAAAATAAAAATAAAATAAAATAAACCTAAAAAGAAACTAAAAAAATAAAATAATAAATAAAATAAACCTAAATAAATAAACTAAAAAAATAAATAAACCTAAAATAAAATATAAATACAAAAAAACTAAAATAAACTAAATAAAACTAAACTAAAAATAAACTAAAGTAAAAAAAAATAAAATAAATAAACTAAAATAAAACCTAAACTAAATAAATAAAGAAAATAAATAAACTAAATAAAATAAATAAATAAATAAACTAAATAAAAATAATAAATAAATAAATAAAATAAAATAAATAAACTAAACTAAATAAAAATAAACTAAAATAAATTAAACCTAAACCTAAAACAAAAT
>JAKCPB010001767.1:0-10000 GCA_021442155.1 Cymbidium sinense | reverse complement strand
CAAAAGTAGTGATTAATTTTATCTTAATTTCATGTTATTTGATATGGTTGTTGTTTAGTTTGATTTTGAATTGAGGCATATCCATTGGAGATGTGAAATGATCAAATTTGAAATATTTAATTTATGGTTATGTTGGTGTACATGGACCCAGAATTATACTTATAATCTCATAAATCCAAGGGATAGTCTAACATATAGAGAATAATTTGTTGATATTATTGTGCTAGGAAAGAGGTGTACAATCTTCTAAGTAGGGAAAATGTTATGTGACAATTTGGTAGCACTAAATGAACCCACTTAGGGGAGACTATTATGAATTCAAGGACTTATATCAACAAAGTAGTAGGCAATTTGAGTTTTATGACACTAAGATAGATGTGCTTGGGAAGGAGGGTGTCCTCTAATCCACAAGTGAATATATATTTTGTTTATATATTTGTGTGGACCCATTGGTGTGAGGGATAGGGTTATTATGACCTATCTGATTTATGGACCAAGGAGAATTGATCCATAGGATTCTTGAGGTTGTTACTAGGAAGGGGATATCTAATGATAGTGGTAATGTCTAAATGGGGTTGCAAAAGAATGTGATCCAAATATAATTTGGAGGAGGGTCTTTGTAGGGGCATTATATCAAGAAAAGAAAGCCTATAGGTGTATGATGACAACTCAGGAGAAAGCGTAGACTTACATCTGATGAGTGGTGTATCTAAGGTGTGAACAACCAACCTAAGTGTGTATCTTGAGCAGGTGGTGTATTAGAATAGTACCAACCAATTAGGTGCTTTTCAATGCAATAATTAATATGGAAGAAAGCATAGGCACAACTTTAGTGGCTGATCATCGGGATAGTCATTGGATAGATGTATCGACCTAGGCGATTCTGAGTGGGGCCTTGAGGAAGGACGGACCCAGACTTGAAGTAGTAGGAAGGAGCCATAGGGGACTTATTAACCTCAAATATACTCAACTAGATTAAGGCTAATCCAAGAATAAAGTTTACTCACATCCTCTTAAATGAAACCAACATGGGGTAGCCAGACATAAGCCTACCAAACTAACAAGGGTATTCATGTGTATTGGCTAAAGAAGGAAAAGTGTAGACATCCTCTAAAGCAAGAAGACACTAGGGGTGTAGCACATAGCACATATTCTAGAGCATTAGAGTGTCGCTTGGGCATTATCTTAACAGAGTAGCAGACAAGATATGTATTTATTTTATATGTTTGTGTGTATTTTGTGTTGATGTTGTGTCGATGAAGGATAAAATGCTGCTCGGGTTCCTTATACCTACCCAAAACACATCGTGAGGGATTTATAAATGAAAAATACTTTTAACATGGAATTGATTTAAATCAAAATAGAATTTTCATTGATGATAATTATTTTCAAACATGATTTTTAATATTTATTTAAGTAGAGCACATGATTGGAAGCATTGGGAGCTCTCCCTTATGATTAAGCTAATAAGATCCTCTTTAGACCTTCTCTATGGAAAGGGCCTTAAGTGGTTCAAACTCCCATCTATGGGGGAAATCACCTTAGAACTAAAATAAACTCTACTTGAAAAGCTCTAAGGATAACTTTATAAGCTTGAATCATTTTAGTTTTGTACAACTTGAGTTTTAGCATACCTGTAAGCGTCTCTCCTCCAAACCTTCAATCTCTTCTAACTGTAACTTAGCATTATGCTATGTTGTGATCTTTCTATCTTCAACTATCCTTAGTGATGGAAGTTGGACTTCTAATGGTAGAATAGCTTTGAAACCATACACTAGAGAAAAAGGAGTAGAGTGAGTTAGAGTTCTATATGTGGTGCGGTAGGCCCACAAGGCTTCAACTAATAGCTCATGCCATTATCACTTACTGTTGTCGAGTGTCTTCTTCAGTATTTAGATGATAGTTTTATTTAAGGCTTTTACAAAGCTTTCCCTTGGTAGTTGATGGTAGAATATCTAATCTATGTTTATTTCTTTGAGCAAAGTTGATCTGGTTCTCTTGATGCATACTATTATGATATAATTCATCAAGGCATTGAATATATCTGATATGGTTCCTAAAATTGTAGCACACTTTATAATGAAATCACCTTTGCCCATTTGCAAAAGTACCTAGTATAAGATGAATGATGACTTGGAAAAAGAGGATTAATGGACTATGTTGGTACCCCAACACTCGAAGCCATGAGGCTAATGTAGGATGTAGAAATGTTGGGTGGTTAGTGTAGGACCACACCATATTTGACATTGGTGGCATCACTTTTCTATCCATGCAATCTTTGATCATTGATGGATTAGTATCTAATCTCTTGATCTTGCTTCCATCTTTGAGTTGGCTCACATAATCTTGTGTGTACCTCATATGATCTTACGCTTGGTGCTTGTCTAAACAAGTAACCACATTTGATTGAAGATGCTAGACATCATCCAGAGCATAGGAAAGTGCTCTCTATTTATCACATGCTTGGACTTCTCTTGCGATAGTTTACCTTTATTTGATCTATGAATGGTTCCTCAATCTAACTCCTCATCCTTCTTTGAATGGTAACCTCTTTAAGAGAGTACTTTTGATGAGTTCAATATCAATAAGGGATGACTGTCTATTTTGGACCTTTATTGATATGGATCCTCAGGACTTGAACTCCTTGGACTTGGCAAAACTTGTATCATTAAGGTGTTCTCTCATGAGGAATCTTATAAATGGTAATCTCTAGGATTTGGGTAACAACTCCATGGTGTACTTGTGATAGTGATGGAGCAGCTTTATAACCTAATAGGACCATGATTTGGTTGATAACTAGTTGAGAATCCCCAAAGATGTTGATGTTATGGATGCTTGAAACAACTAACTCTAGACGAAATCAGCCTCATATTGACTTCATTATTATTACAAATTGGGCAATGATATGAGAATCTCATCACATGGTCGAGTTAAGAGAACTATTTCTACCCGTTTTTGGAATAGTGTGGTTCTTCTCCTCTTTGAGAGGAAGCCACCATCAATGTACATCTCCAATGTGAATGCTGTATCCCTAAATTCATGATTTGTTCATCAAGGAGATCATCACTAAGAGAGTTAATATCAAGTGGGTGTCTGAAAATCCACTGCACTTATCCTTTCCTTTGAGTAAGGTAATGTCAAACTTGAGAGGATCATGGACCATCGTGCCAACCATCTAGATAGTCATGTCATGATATTATAGTGGATTGATCCTAGAATTAAGTTCACTTTATGAGGAAGCATGTAGTGTTGTAGCTTTTGGGATGCAATGATTAAAAGCTAAGCAATGCTTCTCAATGGGTATAATTTTAGTAGGATTAGATGATGGATGTAGTAGAGTACATTTTCCTTCCCTTCATCATTTGCTTGGGCCAAAAGCACCAAGAGTCATCTAATGTAGTGTAAAGTATGAGTGGCTTGCATGGGATTCGCTAAAAAGTGACATCATCTAATGCTTGATGTTTTGAAGGCATGCTCATACTTGCATTCATTTGACAAGTCTGAGAATGACATCTTCCGATAGGTTGGATATAAAGCATCTTAGATATCTACCACTTAGAATGATCTTTGAGTTAAACTTTTAGGGGTGGCATTTCTAATTTTACCTTGATCTTCTCGGATCAATTTTGATTCCCTAGTGTTGACAACAAACCCAAGAATTTCACGAAGCTACTCAAATGCACTTATGGGTTCATTTGAGGTTAAATTTTCTTAACTATTTGAAAACTACTCAAGTCAAAGAGATGTCTTCCTTTTCTCTACTTTTGACCACACGAGATCATTGTTGACTAAACTTATGATGAATGAGTTCATTGATGATCTTCATTGGTAGCACCATTTTTAAGGTTGAAAGGCATGACCTTATAGCAATAGATTCTGATCGGGGGTTCTAAGTGTGTTTCTTTTATCTTTAGGGCATCTTTATTTGGTTATTTCCAGATGAGCCATCCATGAATAAGAAAACTATGAGATGAGGCAATGTACCATCGCTCTAGGATTGGTAGTGAAATTCATCTTTTGGATTTTTAAATTAAGTATATATGAATTTGGCCATTCATTTTCTTAACTAGGATATGTTGCTAATTAGTAGGGTATTTTTTCTTCTAGATGAAGCCATGGATCAATTTCTTGACTTCATAAATGACTGTTATTCATGTCTAATCATGCATCTAGGAGCTTGCTTGATAGGGTTAGCAGTAGGCTCTATTAGTTTATGGACCATGTTAAGCCAATGGGCATCTCTTAACTCCATGCTTGGCTTAAACTCTCATCTTTGTCATTGGTTTTAATTTCATTCAATAAAGAATGGATGTATGCTTGGATCTTCTTGATTCCGTTGATTTCCTTGAGCTCATGTGGTTGACTTGATCTCTTCTTCAAACTCTGGCATCATCTTTGACTTTAAAATCATTGATCATAAGTTTCTAAGCATAGCTCCTCATATGAGTTAATGTGACTTGAAAAGAACCTATGATTCAAATGGTTGATGATGACTAAGCGGTAATCATCATCATGTGGACCCATTATCGAATCTAGTGTTAGTCTTGATTGAGAGCTTTTGCATTTGTTCTTCCATATTTTTTTGAAGTAGTATGACATGCTTTGACCAAGTATGGGATTAACCCTTTGCTAAATTATGAACAAGGGAAGTACTAATCAAGGTAATTCTATTAAACCTTATATGAATCATCCTCAAGTTCTACATCAACTTCTTGACTTGAGGATGATGCTCCCGAAAGAACCTCATCTTCACATGGATGACTTGGGGCTTTCTTTACCAAACCCTCTTTTGAGGAAAGTGGGGTTAAGTTCCCAACTGATGCCTAACTATTTTATAGACTTGATACACTTATGCTTTTGGAGCCCAGTCTTCATCACTATCTAGCTCAAGTGTCACCTCAGGGAATCTATCTTAAAGAGCTTTGGTGTTCTTATAAGACTCATCCATGAACTAGATGTCTATATGGATAGCGGTGTACTCTAGTTAGTTATCTTTCTATTGGGTGGCCAATAAAGGGTTTTCCACCCCGGATTGCCTTTGAACTGGCTCTTCTTCCTTGGTGGAGGTCAGTCATCTACCCATATGTTCGAATGGTGTAATGAACTATGGGTGGAATTTAATGTTAAGATCCACTTCCTCCTCCAAGTTTATTTTCGCTCCCTTTTATTTTCTTTTCCATTTTCTTTTTTGTTTTCTTTTTCTTTTTCTTTTTCCTTTTTTTAAACATGGCCCAAGTTTCTGAGAATAGACTTGTTGATTTTGAGGGAGGTAGTAAGCCGCATCCTCATATATGTTGACCTCGTGAACTATAAAGGGCTTGAGATCTCCTTTGACACAATAGACGATCCCACATCTCACAAACTTCATACACTGATGTAGAGAGGATGGAACTATGTTGTTCTCATGTATCCATGGTCTCACAAGCAGTGTTGAAAGATGTATCAGTATATAATGTGAATGGGTCTTCCAATCATCTATCTCCAGCAACTAGAGATGCTTGACCTGACTTTTGAGTGTAGATTCAATCTTCTTATCTTAGACTTAGGAGTCTTTAGACACTAAGACTTCCTAGTCATAAGACACTTCTAACAATATGTACACTTAACTAAGCCTAAAGACTTAGAAGGGGTAACCATAGGATTAGGTTATGCCTTAGGATTAGGATAATCCACACCCTACAACCCAAATCCATTCACCTTCTCAAAAACCTCAAGTTCAATTCATCAAATTAGATCCAAATCCAAGCCCAAATTACAAAACCAAATGATTGAAGCCCATGATCAAATCCAAACATGAAACCCTTCCTAAGCCATATGACTATCCAATGGACTTAGCCAAATCTTAATCCAAATCAATCAAAATCAATTGGTTTTCATAATCAATTTATATCTTCAATCATCTTCCTAAATATAAATCAAATCTACATTCAAATGATCAAAACTAAATCAAACTAAATCAAATTAAATCAAAACCCTTCTAAGCCATATGACCTACCATGGACTTAGCCAAATCTTAATCCAAATCAATTGAGACTCAATTGATTTTCTCAAAAAAATCATATTATCAATTATCTTCATAAATTTAAATGAAATATACATTTAAATCATCAAAACTAAATCAAACCAAACAAAATCCAAACTAAGCCACATGACCCAACTCCATGGACTTAGCCAAATTCTTCATTCCAAAACCCAAATTCAATTGATTTTCTAATAAATCAATCATACCTTCAATCATATTCACAAATATAAATGAATTCTATAATCATCAAGCCAAACCAAAATCAACTCAAGTAAAACCTAACTTAACCCTCTTGACTTGAAATGTTCAAATGAAAAAAACAACCCAAACTATTGCAATTGAATTTATATATCAATCCCAAATACATATATAAACTCAACTAAATCAAACACAAAAATCAAAACCAACTAAACAATTGGTCCACTTGACCCATAGTGGCTAATTTGACCTATTTGAGCCAAGTTCTAATCCTACCCAAATTGGATTGAACTAAGCCGATCAAAACCTCCCATCATGATTGTTGATCACCCTAGGTTGATCAATTATCACAAATTGGGTAAAACTAAGTCAACTTGGTCATTTGACCAAGTCAACCCCTTAACCCATATGAACCCAAACTAGCAAAATTACAACCAAGCCAAATCCCTTGAAACTAATGATTCATACGAAATCAAAATCAATATTTGAATATGACTTGACCTTCAATTGAGTCAAAACCCAATTGGCCCTCTTGACAAGTTGACCCAAATTGACCTAAAAGACCAAATTGGGTCAAATGAAAATATAAACCAAATTGATTGCAACCAATGGCTCAAGTTCATTCCAAATTGATTGTTGAACTTGACCAAAGTCATGATTGGACCCAATTGAACTTAATTGACCTACTTAGCCTAAATTGACCTAAAGGTTCAAGTTGGCCTAAATCAAAACCAAATCAAATTAATTGAAACCAAAGCCTATCATCATCAATTAGTCAACTAAACCCAAACCAACACCCCAAACCCAATTTGGCCAATTTGGTCAAATTGGTCAACTTAATCCATTTGACCCAAATGAATTCAAATGATCCAAAATCAAATTTAAGCCAAACTAAACCAAACCAATTGAACCAAAACATCCAAATGATCATATGAACAACCCTTGGTTTGACCTATTTGACCAATTGGTCAACTTGACCAACTAACCCAATTTGACCTAAATAGTCAAATTAAGCCAAACTAACCAAATCAACTCCAATTGACTTGAAGTTTGGGCTAACCCACTCTTGCTCATTTCAAATCTTCCAAATCAAAATGATGATAATTCTACCCCTTGGGTCAAGGGCATCACATGAGACAAATCACCCATGTGGTGGTCATTTCCATTCCAGCCACTTGGTACTCTCCGATGGTCCACTTAGGCACCTAGGACACCTCCGACACAAGGGGGTTGGGCCATGACCCATGGGATGTGAAATCACCTCACCCTCCCCAGTGGAGCATTTGAAACCCTTAGGACACCCATGATTCCTCCACACCTCCACACCTTCAACCAAGCAGCCAACTCACCTCCTCCCCACCCCTCCCGAGATGGTGGGGTTGAAGCCAAACCCAATCACCATCAGATCCTGAAGGGGGGGTATACACCCTCATTTCACTCAAACACACAAAAATCATTCTGAGCCCAGCTACCCAGGGCGCCTAAACCATTCCTAAGCTCAAAAATCCTCAATCGATAAATGCCATTCTCAATCCCAAATAAGACACTCCCATTTTGACCTAGCTTCCCCATTTCTCCATCAAACTCAAATTAACATTGCACACCTTCCCACCTCAGAGAAAAGAACAAATCATCTCCCAAGCTTCCTGCATCAAAGGTGGGACTTGATCAAAGTCAACCAAATTATCGGTTCATGGCCTTCTGAGTGAACATCAAGGAATTGATCCAATTGCTGGTCAAAAGGGCTTCATCTCCACTAGATGAAGCTTCCTTAATCCTTTGAGCCATCGATCTTGAGCTCTGATGAGGTATGCTTCCAAAATTGATCCTTAAGAAAAAATGGGATGGAGCTTTTTGAAGAAAACTTGCATCTCGTGTGATCTTGACCATTGGATCCCCTCGATTGCATGGGTGGTGTGTGGGATCCTTTTAGTTGATCGAGCTTGGTAAGCTTCGATCAAGTGGCGAGAGCTCCATTCTCCCACACTTATGTGACATTAGATCATGCACCATCTCCACATGATCGGAATGGGCCGGTCATGATAAGATCCACTAGATCGATCGATTTAATCTATTAAGTTGTGGGATTAATCAGCCAGATCTTAGATCGGATGGTGGATGAGAAAGCATCCATCGCCATGTGAGTGAGATAAGTTTTAAGTAGCCAATCCCACCACGTGGAAAGCACACATCGCGTACCATGGCAACATGATTAGGCTTCGAGCTTAATTAGTCATTTTTAATGGCTAAAACTTCTAAAAATCCTAAAAATCATAGAAAAATAAAAAATGCAAATAAATACTCATTTTAAAGGTATTTCAAAGGAGAATCAATTAAAATGATCTTACCTAATTTTGAATAGTAATTAAGTTTAAATGCAAAATTATTAGCTTAATTACTCCTTAATTACTGAGCAATTAATCCCAAATTTTTTGTGGGTTAATTTAATGGGATGACCTCTACCTCCATGATTTTCTTTGGATTTATTGCTCACTTAGTTAAGAAAATTGACTAATTAAACCTTAACTACTCTTTTAAGTTAATTAATGATTAATTAATCTCATGAATAGTAATAAATTGGTTAATTAAGTTTATTAATCATTGTTCAATAGTAAGTGAACTAAGGAATAGGGATGGGACCCCTTTCCTAAGTTCATTTCACCCTTTTAAAATGAAATTAATTAAGATTTAACCAATTAATTAAATCACTTAATCAAATTGAAATCATAATCACATCCTTAATTAATTAAATCATGGGGTAGATCTTTTGGGTGTTTAATAACCTAAAGGCATTTTAATAAATTATGGTTAGTCCACATGTGTGGGAAAACCATAAGAGTAATTAATTAAGTCCCTTAATCTAATTAACTAATAATCATGAGCCAATTGCATTTGGCCCATTTTATTTCCTAGGATCATTGCAAGTTTATTTTCCATGCATATCATGTTGGCTCATAATTATTTAGTTAATTACTTTAGGTGACATAGGTAAGGGTAATTAATTCATCTAATTAAGGGTTCAACTTAATTAACCCATAAAATCAAATTAATTACATTTACTTAAATTAAATCAAATCACTAATGTGGGAATGGGTTTAAAATAGCAAGTGATGATTTGTTTTTCTCTTTAAATCAAATCAAATCTAAAACTTAATTAATAAAGAAGCTTTGGTTTGCATTAAATAATCTTATTTGATTTGATTGTCCTTAAGAACTAGTTTGGTTGAATGAATCACATGCTTATATTTCATTTGTCCTTTTTTAATCATGTTAGATTTGGTGTGCCATTTCAATTCATGCATCCATATTTTCAAAATCAAGTAAAATAAAATGTATTTCCTTTATGTAAGCTTGCATGTGTTGATTTAATTTAATATATGTGTATTATTATCTATTCCAAATGTATTTTTAAAGCTTATAAATGAATAATTATATTTGTTATGATGCTAGTTATAAATACATAAGAAATGCATGTGCTTAAAAGCTTAAGTGTATGAATGTTGAGTTATCTTTCCTCTATTCAAGTGTTGATTTATATAAGATTGAATGGTAATGGGTATATAGTCTGGACATCCCGAATATGAGGCTTTAGCTAGTGCCATGGAGGCCATTTGATTACCTCACTTCCCTGGTTTATCAATGGCACATACCCATTTGATTTCATTCTTATGTATTTCAACATTAGAATTTGGATAGAGCTTTAATTCATATATATAAATGATTCAATAAAAAATATACAATCTTTGCATGGTTTTCTTTCTCTCATTTATGTATACATCC